>CAAKHB010000641.1:49000-66836 GCA_901007665.1 Aeoliscus strigatus
CCCTCCCTTTTGCTTGCATTGCAGTGGAAATAGGGGGATGACACTGTGAACCTGAGTGCTTACAATTCCAAAGCAGACATGTAGTTTCTCTCGATTTTTTTTTCTTATTTCCTATCACCATGTTTCCTCTCTTAAAATAAACTTTGTCGATAACATGGTGACCGGATCCTTTGCAGTATGTTGGGCCAAAACATTACAATCTATGTATGAAGTTCAAACAAATTCTCCTTCAGGCGATTTTGTAGGAGTTTTCTACAGTGTCTAAAATAACATAAGTCTAAACAGATGTTTTTTGATTGCCATTGCCAGATGTAATTCTGTAAATCCATATCTGTAAGTTATTTTTGATGGGGACTCCTATCAAAGGGAATGAATTGTAGTGGACAGGAAAGGACTGCTTTGCTTCACGTTTAAATTAAACTTATTTCCTAAGCCACATCTGCAGCAGATGAACTGCTAGTAAGTCACAAATCCTCCTCAGACTAAACACAATATTATTGTAAAATCCCCATCACCACAAAAAAACAACAAAAAAACTGCTATGTATATGTACATGAAGCTTGAGTTGTTTTATTTGTTTAAATAGATTTTTTTTTTTTTTTTAAATCAAGATGTCCTATTTACGTATCTGATTAGTAGTTGTTGAATGACAATGGCATAGCAAGCAATATATTTAGGCATGTTTTACTGTAAAATATATGAGGTTTAATTCATATATCTCACAAGAAATATATGGAAACCACACAAATGTCATTTTAAATTTTCAATGGCAATTAACAAATACGCCAGATCTGTCCACATGTCCACATGCATGTTACAAAGCCTCTGTGTAAATGGATCCCAGGAGAAGAAAAAGAAAGAAAAGACACAGCAATGGGGAAGACATCTCGTTCCGTACAGACAATTGATTAGCTTCAGAGCCCTTACTCAGCTACTGTGGTGTGTAGTTTGGCTGTTTTTTTTTGTGTGTGTTGTTTTTTTGATCATATGGATCAATACAACATGACATATGTAGGAGACCCCTACACCATACCCAGGGACAGGAAAAGCAACAACGGAGCCTCTTGCTGCACCATTACCACCAACCCTTTCTTTTTCTTTTTTTTTTTTTTTGCTGATTGGGAGGGGGTTGGGGTTGCGACAATAACAGGACCAATAGCAGGACCAGTGCTACATACCCCTGTTCAAGTGCACTTTCTTTTATTGTGACTCGTTTATTTGGTATTTCTATCGTGCAGGTTTTCACTGAAGATATTATTTAAACTCGTAAGTCAGACACAAAGTCTATCTGTTGGCCTGGAGTTTAATAGCAGATTTAGTTTCAGGGGTTGCAACACTGATGATGTCTCCCCTGAAACAAAGACTTACAGACAGGTGTTGGAGAGGTGAGATAAACACAGTAAAAACTGCAACGGTTATGACTAGGTGAGTGACTGTTGTTCCAGAGGCTTTAAATACACAGACATATAGAATGGAATGTGGAAAAAAAATTCTAACACTAACAACAACAACAACAACAACAACACAAAAGTTACATTAAAATGCACGTTGTATTTAACATCACAATGGAGGAGTCCTTATAGCCAGTATGGTGTACATGCTGGGTCATTTAAACAATTTAAATAAAATGAATGACTCATTTCCTGTTCAACACACAAAGGGACCACAATTAAAAAGTCATCGTACCAATAAAAACGACTGGGGGCTGAAATTAGAGGTGGCACAAGGGCAACGGTTTTTCATTGGGGTCAGCACCGCTACAGAGGCCCCGTTAATATATTTCTGTATCTTTTCAGCTGTGTTAAAAACAGCTGTTTGGGGCTGTAGCAGATAATTCAAGTGAAGGTTTTTTTGTCTGTCTGGGCCCAGCAGGGAGACAAAAGAGACCCATCGATTGGAACGGGGTTCGACATCCTGGCCTCTTGTCAGCTGAATAAAAAGGCCATTACCCCTTCAGCAGTGGATTGATATACACCACCAGAAGAAAGAATTAGGACTTTTACACTCTGTTCCATCTGCTCATGTACTCTCTTTCTCTCCTGCTCTTTCTTTCCTACTCTGTTGTTTTGTTAGGTTTGTCCCATAATCATCACAATCTTCTCGACATTACCGAGCTGAGTTTAAGAAACAATAGAGGGAGGCTAATAACTTTTCCTGGAGGGGCAAGGCCAAGGGGAAGAAAAGAGGAAGGATAGTGATGATAAAAGGATGGTGGCCTTGGTCAAAGGTCAGCCACTGTGATCTTATTGCCGTTGCTTTTGGCCCTTTCAAGAAAAGACTTCTGTATTTCATTACCATGGGATGGAATTCAGCCTGTGAAAGGCTTCAGAGAAATAAAAGCTGTGAAGAGCGTTCAAGGTTACAGAAGTGTGGATGTGGAGTGCTATAAACGTTAAATCTGTATGAATGTGAAGTACATTCACACATACAACACCGTTACAGAGGGTTTAATACATTTATCAACTACTCCTCAAGCAGGCTGAATACATGACCATCCAGTGTCATTTAGCTTCAGTGTGGTTGTTCCTCAGTTGTCTGGGGGACTGTTGCCCACGTCAGGTTTACAAGCTTTCTACAAACTTAATTAATGAACAACTTTAATGCCAAAGCTGAGGACCTTGTTTTGATATATGCTGACTAGAATGCATTATCAAATCAAATCAAAACATGTATTAGCCATCATCTGGATGTATAAAAGAGTAATAATTCTAGTCTATGAAACCAAGTACAAGGTGTTGTATGTAATATAACGCTGTCCCTCCCCTGAGGTAGAACAATTCCAGACAGTCTCACAATCTAAGCCTATGTTAATTGTCTAATTTGTGTGCCACATTGCATGTTATAGGTTAATTATTGTTGTATTGCAAATGATAGCAACGAGGTTGTAAATTGGTTGTATTAATCAATTTTCTGCTTCGGTCCAAAAAACAAACCTCTGGAGCTTGTAAATCAGCTTCAGGATGCAGGTATACATCAAAACTCACCATGCAATCCCTGCCTAGATATGGATCCGAGCTTAGATTTAAGTTGACCCCAAACATGCACCCTCCTTACACACACACACACACACACACACACACACACACACACCTCAATCCGTGATTTGATTAATACACTCCAGTTTTCTGAGAGATAGTTTTCTTACAAAGAGGAGATCTATTTCACCCCCAAGATCGAAAGTTAGAAGCCACAGCATAATTGATGACCTCCTGGGACAAACGCTCTCATATTTATCACCACCTGACCTTTCCTTCGATCTCATCCATCATAAATTAAAGTTGTACAGCATAGCGTGGCCCTCACTCCTCGCTCAGCACAACCTTTTGTCCAGAGGTCCTCTCCTCCGCTTCATTTGGAGCTGCTGGATGGACCAGCTTTTTAAACCTGCAGTTCAGCACCTCTGCTGTTCAGGGCAGATGGTCATCACCAAAAGCATCTGTCAAACTCAGGCTCCCTCACCAGTAGCCAACCGACATCTTCTCTTCTTTCTCATGTCTTCTCTTTTCTCCTGCGCACAGCCAGTGTCACTTTCTTCTTATTTGTCATCTCATCATTTATCACATAATCATATGTTGAATTGTTGTTTCTCCTTTTCTCCATTTCTGCCCATCAAGTTAAGGTTCATGGTCATGCTACTTTTGCATGAAGTTATGTGCCGCTGAGTCAAATCTGTTCTCATCTGCAATTAACATCCCATCCCTAGACATCATACATATGCACACAAATGGGGAGACAATGACAGGGGTACATAATGTTATGGAAGCTAATCGGAGTCTGAATCACATCTCTCTCTCTCTCTCTCTCTTTAAGACGAACCAACCAACCCCTTACTAAAGGCACCTATTAATATTTATGAGAGGTAGGTCATTAATGTTAAAACTGAGCTGTGGGGCCAGGCCCTTATGACTCCACTGGAGTGATTAACACAAAGCAATGGAATAATTTATCATTTGCGCCGTATTAACGGGGTGAATTTTCAAAATCTCCTATGAGATGAGGTCAGTAATTATGGGCTAATATCTCTGCCAACTATGGATTTTAAGTGTCTGGCCTAGTGATGGGTGGAATCTGTATTGTATTGATAGAGGAAACATGCATTTCAAACATCTTGTCAGATCGCCCCAGGTCATATCAAATCATTAGTCAAGTGTCTTGTGTGTGTCCGTTATTTCTTCAAGCTTGTGAGTCATTGGAACGCTTCAGAGAAGTAAAGAGCAAACACTTTATTACCATGCCACCACAGGACAAGTAGCACATGTTCAAATCGGTTTTGGTTTCTTACTGGAGTTTCTCATGAACGTGATATTATCCCTCAGTGCAAATAACCTTTTCTTAGCAAATGAAGACAGATCCTGCAGTGTTGTAAAGCTGCTCTTCAACTGCCATTCACAGGGAGAGACTGAGAGGCAGTGATTCATATGTTTAAACATTGTCATTCAGTGCGTGACTACCCCGCACTCCCACCAGAGGCAGCCTACAAGTGACCCCTGAAAAGAGGGGGTCAGGGAGTAGGTCGTGCGGAATGGCTCGGCTGTTGGCTCTGACACTCTCTGACAGCTTTAAGTAGATCTCTTTCTAGCCATTTGTCTGGAGGGAGAGAGAGAGAGAGCAGGTTGAACAAGAGCTGAGCACGACTTCCTCCTGAAAGAAAAAAGAAGAAACTTTCCTTGAAAACCAGGAGGCTTTCCATGATCTAGGCGGTCAGGGTTTCTTGTAATGTAATGTATGTTTCAGACGGGTTGTTTGCAAACTTCCCGTGTTGTGCAAAGCTACAACATCTAGTTATCCACGTTATCTATGGTAGCCAGCTAGCTAAAATACCTAACTGGCTGACAATACGTTGACAATACGTAACCCATAAAACCCGGAAAGACCATTTATTTCCAAACTACTCTTGTTTTCGAGTATATGTGCAAATAACAAATAACCTGGGTAATTTGCATATTATCCATTTTCAACAATCCACGTAACACACACACAAACACACACACACACACACACACACACACACATATATATATATATATATACAGCAGGCAACTGCACTTTAGGTCCAGCTGAGTGCAAGTCTCAAATCTTTCTCAAATCGCAATCTTTAACCCAAGTCCACAATGTTTCCTTAGCCATTTTGTCTGTGCTAACACTAACCAGACTTTAACCATAGCATTGACACAGCATAAACAAAAAAAGAACTGCATTTCATTTCAACATGCTGTGCTGTCAAAATGTTAAGATTACACATATGTGTGGTTTATAGAAACATAAAATGCCAACATATAATTCTGGCAAATGGGTTTGAAAATAACTAAAGCCACTGGTTGCTGCTAGTGTGGCTTCTCAGTGACCAAATCTTTCCCAGGCTCCTGTGGTGCACATAGCAGTGACCTCTTGTTGCTGAATTTGTCACAGTGTTATTGCTTTGGTGAGGCTTCTCCTAATGTCTCATAATGTCTTCAGGGAATGAAGAGTTAATTAAGTCTTCATGGCTTGCGCCAGAAATGCTCCTTAGATACTTAGTGTCTCCCTTTAGCAGCCCTCCTGAGTTACTAAAGCATTATGACTACATTCTTTGTAACATAAAATAATCTTTGTCCATTATTATGCATTTTAATTTGTGATATTTTTATTATTCAAATATATGGGCTGTCAAAATGATCACTTTCACCAAATTCCTTTTGTTGACATGTGATTTATACACACATCTTTCCTTGGCTTCCACTGTTTAGGTGTTATTTTTTTTTTTTTTTGGATCTAAGAGCCCTGCTCAGCCCTGTCAAAGGTCGACTACATTGGATAGCTTGTGTTTGTGGACAAATCTACCTGAGTTGAACTTTGGACAGTGGGGTTTCTCAGTAATACTTTATGTGTGGGCATGTTGTACCCTTGAAGTTATTAGAGAATTGTCTAAACTGTTTGTCGGCGTTACATTAATAAAGTACAAGTGCACAAAGTAAAAATACATATGGAACATATATAAAAATGAAGTAGGACTAATCAGACTTATTTCCATGATATACAATTGTCGGTGTGGCTCAATATTGGGAAGAATGGTCGATCATATCAAGAAGCCATTTTACAAACCATTCCAATTTTCCCATGGTGTCATGTGGATCCCAGCTGTGTTGAAGAAAACTAGAGTCAATCTTTTTACATTGTGTACATTGTGTTCCTACAGTACACCCTGGTCTGGTATCAGCCCCGATGTAACTTATTTATCGTTGAGCCCGATTCTCTTGAACAAGCTTTAAAGATCTAGTTTACTGAGATCCTACATTTCATAGTCCTTAAACCATATAACTGCGTAGTAACTGCATCCAGAGTCCAGCCCAACATCCTCATTCGTTTGGCTGCATAATGCATTTTTATCTCCACAGCACCAGCAAACCATAGATTACCATTATAGATTCTAATTTGAAGTCTTGTCATTGCCTCCGTTGTCTAGAATTGTAAGTGCAAGGGCTGCCATCTGCTAGCAATAATGAGGCTGACAACCCTGGTAAATGTGCTTCTTACGATCATAATGGCTGTTGCATTGATCTTAACGGACGTAGCGTTGGCTTGTTCTATCAGTCTGAGGGGAACAGTGGAGCATGGTGAGCAACACCACGCCGCATATAACACATTTGTTGCTCCTAGGCAGCCCTCATGGCCACTTCATTGATATCATTAAGTCGCCATATGTTTTGCTAATTTACCGCAGTTTTTCGGACACCATGCATAATAAGACACGCTCACCGTGAACTTGCGTCTGACACTGTGACAGGCCGTAGAGAATTCCACTTTCTCCTTTCCTCTCCACTTGAATATGCAAGCCGAGGTGTGCGGATGTGTGGGCGGGTGTAAAAGAAGTTTTCAACAGTTGGGGGTTATTTTTCTTTACAAGGAATTGTCTGTTTCTCTCTGCCCTCTCTGGCTTATAATATAATAATAATATATATGTGTGTGTCTGTGTGTGTGTGTGTGTGTGTGTGTGTATATATATATATATATATATATATATATATATATATATATATATATATATATACACCCACACATATTGTATATCATTTAGTTTATTAACTTTAAATTGAAATATGAACCAAATATCAATGAAATATTAATTGAATTCATTAAATTAAAGGGTTACTTATTGATTTTTTTTTCCATTTCTTCCATTTGCCAAATGAATCCTGAGCACCAGCGTTAACCAATGTTACCACAAGTAAGCGAATGGGAACACAAAGATTTCTACATCTTTAGTGTGCACCCATTTGTAAGCTTCAGTTCAAAACACCATGTTTGAAGTGATGGGAAAAGATTCATCACAAAGTCTCATTTGTAACATCACTGACATGGCAATAATGACCCTTTGGGAGTATGGAGTAAAGGGTGGTTCTGCCCTTTAACCCCAACCAATGAACACATTTAGTTTAGGCCAATGCTCAGTGATTTATTTCTGACAATATTATGGCTTCTGAAGTCAAAGAGCTGGACGCATTGGACATTGAATGGGACAATCATTAACTAAGCAGGATACAGTTCACTTTTACTCTCATTCCACTCTGTGAAAGTATTTAGAAGTCACTCAGCTTTCAGATTACTACTGGTTTATGGAGAGAAACTAATGGGATTACATTGACTGTGGCTCAGGTAATGTGTTCTCGGAGGCTCAAAGTTTAAAGATTATTAAAATGTGTGAACAGAATGGCGCCATGGTGGTCCCATCCTGTTCCTGTTTACAGATTTCTACTTAAATGTTCGCTTCTCTTCCTAATAGCTAATAATAATAAGCAAGAAACTCAAAGGAAGAGTAAATTCAATGATTGCATGTGCTCCTTCTTTTTTTTGTTTTTGGGCAGTTTTTTTTCTAGTGCAAGTTACTATAGGCTCTTCCAGATAGGTGCCCAGACACTGTGCATCTATTCACTGTTCAAGGAATATGTAGGCTTTATGTGTTCAGTGCATGGCAGAAGATGGAAACCGCTCTTTGTATATAGAGTGGAAGGAGGGGAGAGGTCGAAACAATGAGTGACAATCGCGGAAAATACAAAGAGACAGAAAGAGGAACAGAGGATGGGTTTAGGCATCTGTAAACAACACATCTATCACCCTGGGCCTCCTGTAAGGTCTATTGGGTCACGAGTGTGTTTGCACCGACGCCATCACTCACTCAGAGTCGACAGGCTGGCCATTCCCTACCCACCACAGTCTGCTTTTCCAATCCAGTCAACAAAGCCCAGGGCCTGGCACTATCTGTTTAGCTAGCGGGCGAAGACTGTCAGGAAAAGTAAGACGAATGATGTCTCCTCATTGACTATTTCCTTAGATGCTGAATCAATGGGCTTATTATCACCAGCAATTACAGTACTAATACAAACAGATGCTTGGGGAAAGACATCTGCTTAGAGGGATGAGACAACTAGATATCCAGTCAATAGAGTGTAGAAAGCTCTGAGCTCACTGGCCCTTTACAGAGGTATGTGATTCATGTGATGGCCAGAAGCAAATATGCAACTGCACAGACAAACGCAGGCAACACACATAAATAGAGAAGAGAAGGAGACGTGCTTCCACTGTGACAATGTGTGTGATGTCTTTGACACAAAAGATACGAACAGTTCTTAATCCTTATCCACATACTCGTAACCAATTCAGTTCCATTTAAGAGGAACAGTTCTGTATCATTTAGGCAAATAAATACTCTACGAAAAATACTCTAAAAAAAAGGGACAATATAAACAGTATTGTTTAAGATTGATTTTTAATTATTTATAATATTAATTATAATAATTATAATTATTTTTAATAATTAATTTAAGACACCTCAGACCTGTGCCTAACGTAAAAAGTTTTTTTTTCTTTTTTCCTGCTATGTTACTATAAATCAACCTTTAATGGTTTCTTTGTTGAAAATCTGACCATAACTTCAAATCTGTTTTTGAATCCCATGTTATTATTGTGACCACAACAACAAAAGTTACAGCTTTATTTTTTTTCCCCTGCATTTAGTGTTAAAATATTTAATTTTAGAAGGAAGTAAATCCCTCACCTTTCCAGATAGCCCTTTCGCTTTCTCAACGATGGACTCCAACAATAGCGACATATTTGACCAGGAGGCCAAACATGGCTGCCATGTCATGTTTTGTTAGAGAAGAATAAAAAAGGGACGTGCTCTGCTTCACTTCCTTATTATGATGTGATTCAGTCCAGGGATCTCGACACAGAGTCCCGACAGAGATACAATCATTTTGAACACTTGCCTGTCTCTCCCATTATCTGTCCCCAACAATAACCTCAGCTCGACACCACTCTTCCCTTCGCTGTGGCAGAGAAACCGTCTATGGAGCTTCAGAAGGGAGTGAGGCATATCATTGGAGCTCAGGCCATGCAAACAGCAAGAGGCCCATTGAGAGCGGGCTCTGATGGACGTGGTGCCACTTGAAGAGGACATGCCTGACTTGCCAGTTCCTGACAACGGTCTGTGTTTGCCAGGTGGAGCATTGAGGGGCCGTGCCGTCCTTTTTTGTCACGGTCTGCTCTGTTACCGTTTCCACACTGCAGGGCCCTTGCTATATACCATCATTGCGAGCTCCCTCGCAAGCACCACGCTTGAGCAGGTAGCCTCAGGAAGGTAGCCAAGCTGAAAGGGCCGTCCCTTTTCTCTCTTTCTACACCATTTCTCACATTTAATTATCTGGTTTCTTCTCCTACCGTGGCTGGGAGGAGAAAAGAATTGCACCTTAAGCCTTCTTGCTGTAGGGAGCCGTTGATTGTTCTCACTAAAGCCCACAGCGGACTGAATGAAAGGACACCTCCTTGTTTCACATCACATATTAGGCTGCTGCACGCAGGCCCAAGTGTTTGTGTGCGCCGGACCAGTGTTTGGAGTCAATGTCACCACAGAACTTCCGAGAGAAGGGGAAATCTTTATTTGAGGTCTGTTGCTCTAGAAACCAGAGCAGACATCACCTCCTCCTCCTTTTCTCATGATTGCTTCTGGCTTAACCTGAATCAGAAGATTGGACTTTGAAAAAAGGATTTATTGTATCATGGATCAAGGATTTAAGTATTCTTTTTTTCCCCATACATAATTGTGTGGCGCACCAACAAGTTGCCTCAGTGTTTACTTACAACTGCATCAGTTGATATTCACATTAGATTTTCCTCCATCTTTTTTTGTACTCATTGCAGGTTTCATCATGACCTGCCCTGAAGTCTCCCTCTGAACAATAAACTGCAGGAACTAGTGTTCTAAACACCAGCAAGTCACCTGAATAGGCCACAAGAGAAATTAACTCCCTACTTATGTGGCAACTCCATTTGAAAATCACCTCATTACGTGATTATGTCATTAGAAATGGGATGAGGGGTTTGTGTCCATTTCAAAAGGCCACAATGTATCTGACTGTGAAATAAAAGACGCAAAATGACCTTAAAGGTAATTAATCCATTTAACTCCTGAGCTCTAGCTCAGTGTGCCTCAGTAGACAACACAGCAGCTCCATAGAACAGGCTGAGGAGGGAAAGAATGCCAGTGGATTGCTTTACAGGAGTAGCCCTTTGAAATATATACAGAAATGACAAACGCACCATTCTTCTGAAGCAGGAGGCACGTTGGGAAAGCTCTTTTCCCTGCGTCTCCTTTGCTCTGTTGTGAGAGGCAGACTTAGTTATGTGACAGCAATTATGGATTTATGTACCGTAGGGTGGAATTATGGCAGAATAGGGCCGTACAGTGGATAATGAAGGCATGCCGACTGCAACACGCTAAATGCTCTTTCCAGACATGTGTGTGAGTGGCATTTCAAACGGACTCATTCCTGAGTGAAATATAGATTTTGAGGCTGAGTCGATATAGTAATATTAATTACTGCTTGTTAAACCATGAACTGTCCTTTACTATGAATGGCAATCATTGTTGATCTACGTGAAGTTATGTCTTTAAGGAATTTACTACTACTGTACTACTGCAGAGAAACAGGATCCGTGAGCTATTTAATAAAAGTGCACAACATGCTGAGCACTGGCTGGCATCACACTAATACCAGCCAGTGGACCACCTTCCCATCACATCTGCCTTTTGGATAGGAATTTTAATAATATTCAGATCAATATTCAATTCTGTAAATTCAACTGGTGGTTCTTTTGTGGCTCGGTTAATTGAGGGAATCTAATTTACAGCAGGTCACACAACAATACTGTGACCTTAATGACAACAATATAGGATTCATAATATACTCCGGTTAAATATATCACCACTATTGAGTGGATTTATGATATAGGTTGCAATAAAATGGTGGTTGATAAATTTTAATGGTTCTTGTTATATGTGTGGCTTTGAAAGAAGAGGGACAGTTTGATAATGGCGTCTGTAAGAGAAGGAAGCACGGTTATAAAACCGCACTAATTCATGGGTAATCATTTACTGAAAATTGTAGTATGTGTACTTAGATTACATGGGTAAGTTTTATATTGGTCAAACAGAAAATGTGCAAACACATTAATGACTCATTAAACCACGATCCCTTGTGACTGCACAGCAGCTTCCAACCCCAGTGAAGCCCCCGTCCAGTGTGTTGTAATAACTCACGCTCCCTGTCCTTGTCAAACCACCTAGCCTGAAGATAAATATGTCATTCTTTATGGCCACCATCAGGCTGCTGAACAGATTCATTTGAGAATAAAAACAGGATTCCCCCCACCCAGTAAATCCATCAGGGTGATGAACAGTCATTTAACGTGAGTGCACAACTCTTGACATTTGACTTTACTTGTCACGTTTGGTTAAGCGCTTACTTCCAGTTGTATAGTTTTTCTCATGCACAGACAGAAAATGTCGATGCCTTAATGGTATATGGACAATGTTCACAATCAAAAGTAAGGAAACTGGACATGTAACTACACATGTATACAGTCTGGAGAGAGAGAGAGAGAGAGAGAGAGTAAAAAAAGCTCCCCTGGGAAAAAGTTTGAGCCGGCTGATGTGCAGTTCTTAGCTATGATTAACCACCACAAACACGGGCCTCAGGGTGTCTGCAGGTGCATTTTAGAGCCAAGCTCCAACAGATTGGCTGAACAGTGTGGTGTAGGCCATTTGGCACAGAGGACTGTTCTCATGCAGCTCTACTGGGAGACACTTCCTGACCTTATCCCTCCCCCTCTCTACATACATGTTTACATAATTTCAATACAAAAAACAAAAAACCCTATTCACTCATCATACAGTTTTCGTGTGTTATTTTATGTATTTATTAAAATATACAAATACACAACACCCATGACACTGATGTAAATGTGTAGGATTGTGGATGCAATGGGCGGAGGACGTCCACTGTAGGTAGTTCTGTATGTGTGCCGGTGGTCCGTTTCTTTTTGTTTTGTCTCCTCCATGCGCATGCGGCCCTGTTGGTGTAACTATTGCTCTCATCATCTCATCATTTTACGCCAGTGATCGAGGTATCTTTTCATGTCTGGATGCAGCGCAGCAGGCCACCCGTCAGCAGCGATGTAAATTCCTTCTTATCACGATGTTGATGCAAAGACCGACAGCTCCGGCTGCCGTGTGAGTGGAACGTTTGCGACCCTGATAAAAGTGACCACTTTAACCCCAGAGTTCAACCACAATGTCAGAATACAAGTAGAACATCACAATCACCTTTTACAGTGTTGAATCGTGACAGTTTTATTGGAAGACTCTGCCAAACCCCCCAGTTGTGCTCCCCATCAGTGAGCTCGCAACGTACAAGACAGCAAAAGAGTTGTAGCCGATGCTCCAGGAGTTTTGTTATTTGACACAGAGGAATGATGAGTGTGTTCGTCAACTATACTAATATACTGAAACCCAAAAGTACTGGTACGGAGCCATGTTTGATTTTTGTTTTCCTCTTTTTTTTCATAGGATTGTGTTGGTGGGAATTAACTGAGGTTCACATGCAAATGTAATTTGATTAAAAAGCACTATTTTAATTCCTTATAAAACCAGAGTAGTGATTGGAAGCCCATGAGTTTTCAGTGATCTAAGCCCCCAAATGTCTCTTCAATTTGTACCCCTCCAGTGATTGGTGTGTTGGTGAACAATTAATTTCTATTTTTAGTCAGTATTTTCATAAAAGTTTTCTTTCCATTCCAAAACATCACACAAATCACACGTCACCACTATGTATTCAGATTCATTTATTATGATTAATGAGTATTATCCATTCTGTTAATTGGAATCAATACATTTTTTTTCACGTAATCAGGTGGCTGATATTTTTAGCTGTACCCAAATACAGCCGACGGCCTGTGCTGCATACTTACTGCCATCGTCATAGCACAGATTTTGTGGGTTTTAATGTTGTTTCTGCTCTTTTCATTCATCCATCCAATGGTTTAACTGATCTCCATTCACATTTAGTGGGGCAAAAAAAAAGGTCATTCAATGTGGAAAAAGGGGAGTCGGATATGGAGCCAGAGAGGACTGAGACCGGTGTATCTGAACGACTGGATGGCGCCAAACAGACCGACTAGCTGGCAAAATGTGTCTGCAGTGAAGGTAGAGGAGAGCGAGTTCTCTTTCTCACCTATCCCTCTCACCTTTCAGTTTCTCTTATCGTTAAATCGTTCTCCATCTCTGCCTAACTCTCTCTTTAACTCCTTTTCACTCACATTCACTCTTCTGTCAATTCTGGTCCTCTTTCAATCTCCTCACCCACACTCCCTCTCTAATACTCTGAAAACTACTCTCTCTGCACCTCATTCTCTCTCCCCGAACTCTCCAGCATTTACCAGGCAACCTTAGTGACTGCTGGGCTGTAAAATGGCTATATGAAGGAGAAAGAGCAGGAGAAAATGAGTCTGCAAGTGAGGAGTTAGATTCTCGACAGTGGGGACTCCCATTATCTCTGTAATCTGGTGATAATTAGAATTAGTGCTCAGGCACCCCCAAGGCGAGACTTTCAATGCCTCACAATGTCTCCAAAGGGCCTGGGGGTACACTCCATGCAAAGACACACACACACACAGTTCTTGACCTCACCCCTCTTTCTATTCCTCAAACACAGACCCTGAAACCCTTTCTCGCTCAGTTCCAACTATTTAAACATTATCGAAAAAACACACATCCCATTCACCCTCAACCCCCAATACACACACACACACATACACATTCACACACCTCACTCCCTATCTGCAACCGCGGCCCCCCCTCCCCCGACTTCACCCCTCTTCCCTGCCCCTGGGTGATGCACAGCTGAAGGTAACAGTGGGTCGCTGGTGTTGGTTATGAGAAGCTGGGCCTTCACTGCCCATTCATCTGCTGCTAATTAGAATGCTCAATAGACTCCTAAAAGAGATGTTAGCGGTCTAATTATACTATCAGCCAGTTAGCTCACTACTAAAGGGAATTGATAAGTGGATAGGGAGCGATGAGAACTGGAGGCTGACAGAGCAAGTGTATCTTCACCAGCTTCCATGTCAACACCAGGTAGTTGTATCAGTGTATGTCTTTTTTTCTTTATCTCAGCCCACTGACTGAAAAAATGTCCTTTATATTGGGCACAGCTAAAACCATTGGTGCTGACATTAACTGTGTTGGCTCCATGATGAATCGTCATGGACCCAAATTCACAGAAGAGCTGTTTGTTTTTCGATCATGTCAGTAAAATAATGGTTTTAGAACCTCAGAGCATGTTTAAAGTGAGTGCTGGTTCATGGGCCTCAATTAAAACATTATATTTGCTCTGTTTGTCTGTCAGTGGAAGAGGAACGTCAGCACCATGTTTGTCATGTCCAACTTTCTCCAACGTGATTTATTGTAAATGTCAGTGGAACAGGATAACCAGTGTAATATCTGTCACCTAATCGGCCCGAGTGTGACTAACCGAACAGTCATCTGTACGGTCAAGAAAAGGCATCAGTAAAACAACCGGATTAAAAAAAAATGAGACTGTGTCATGGATAGAAAGTCACACACTTGTCCAGTACCTGATGGCTTTTTTATTTTTTTTAATTCACTTAGAGGTAAGTTAAGTAAGTTAAGTAAGTTATAAAAAGTCATGCATTTTCAAAAAAAGTTTTTCGATTTGCACAAACAGGGGAAAACACACACACACACACACACACACACACACAAGAAACATCGCATTGAATTCACTAAAACAAGTGACTGTTGATGCTGCAGGTGTGGTCGGTGGGTAGGAGTCTTGGCTACGGCCTTTAGTAAGAGTTGTCTGCCATGAAATGTTGTTTTGGTGTCAGTCACAGCCACTGTGACCCCTGCTGCCTGAACACAATAGCTCCGGCACCCTCAGCCCAGTGTGTAGCTCATTCACTGAGCCTCAATGCACATTCCAACCATTCACTTCCCCTGGTGACTCCCCACTCCCCTGTTTCCCTCTCCCTTTACCCTGACGGCCACATTCTCATTCTATCACGTCTTTTATCGTGTCTCGCGCCCTCAGTTTCCATCATAAGACGTAAATCTGCCGAGATCACACTCCTGAAATAGAACGGGGAAGGATGGAAATGAACAGTCGACAGAGGTGGACAAAGTCCTTAGGTTTATTCTCACATGAATGTAAGTCTAAATGGGCAGTATGTCGGATGAAAGTGCACGCTCTGAATGACTGGTCTGATGTTTCCCAGCGTTCATCTCTTGTTTGCATGAAAGAAGAAGAAAACACCGCCTAATGTTTTGCTTAGGTGCAATTCAAAATCTAATGCAATCAATACAAACCATGTTTGTAAAGAGAGCCATTAAAGCAATTTTCAATGTCCGACAGACAATCAATTTACAATGTTTGAAGAATCAAGTGCTGACCTAAACTAAAGTATGTCCGGGGAAGAAGCAGGTTACCATTGATTTACTCTGAGATGAACATGATGTATTTTTATTCTGTGGCTTTGTTTGTTTATAATGTTGGCTCAAATTTACCAAATGACTAATTTGGTCCAAGAGGAAAAGGCTTTATTTATTATGCTGATGCATTACAATAATAATATTAATTTGTCACAAATTTAATTTAGATTGCACTTGACATTTCTTTACAAAGGATCTCCAAGTGCAGTATATACATATACATATACATGATACATGTCTGATGACATCCGTCTGTCTCGGTGGTGTAGTAGAATCATAATAGAAAAGAAAGGTCTAAATTGAAAACAAACAAATAAAAACAATATGCTGTCACAGTCAGGTTTCATCAGTAGTGTTAAACCCATCTCAGGTTGCACAGCTTGAGTCTACAGAGATGGAAAGTTTCTGATATACTTAACAAAAAGTTGTTTCATGACAAGAATGAGTGAAAAGACATAAACATAACACAGAAATGGTAACCTACTGACCATCGGTCCATTTATAAACATGCTTTCTCTCAGTCTTTTGCAGTCCTCTCTCTCTCTCTCTCTATTTTGCTGTTGTTTGGAGATCGATAGAGTCACCTTGGTTAGCTATTTGTAGGCACTCACTTGGTCGGGTTATATACGTGTGGGAGAGAGCGCTCGTGGGTGAGGGATGGGGAGGGTGTGTGTCTGTGTGTGTGTGTGTGCAGGCATGTACAGGAGGGAGAGCACACAGGGTGTGAAGAAAGCCATGGGGATCAACATTAGCTACAGAGCCCTTTTTGCTCCTCTTTAAACTTGATCAAAGGCAAAAGTGGTTGAATCATATTAAGCACGTCCCTTTCAAATGTGCAGGATAAGAACACAGCATATTCAGAGAGGAGTGGGGGGCATATTTAAATGACACAGTCACTTAGAGAAGAAAAAGAAAGAGTAGAAAAAGTAGATGTGTATGTGTATTAATGAAAAAATAAAAGCTGCAGCTGCAGAGGAAAGTTTTGCGACGGGTAAAATGATGGAATTCAGATCCACACCTTTGAAATCTCTTAACAGCTCGATCCACAGAACCGGTTTATCAAAATCACTGCAGCTATTCAGTTTGGTCGTCTGAGCTTATAAAAGGCAATTTCAACTTAAGGGAATGCTTTGGGTTTTTTTTCATGGCTTTTCAGTCACATTTTTATATCATCCAGCAGATGCATTGTGATATATTTTGGGAGTTTATTATTCCTTGTTTTTTTTTTCCCTGCTGAGGGAATTATGATCAAATCCCCTCTTTGATTTAAATGAATTCTTTTATTTCAGAAATTGTGATATTATTTGAAAACACTAGCAGCTAAATATAATGTAATTATTACCTTACATTGCATGCAAAACATATGCGATACACATGCAGTACACAATGTTTAACTGGTGTATTTCATATAGTGGAAAACAATTTCTGATTTACCAAAGGTCAGACCACTGATTGCAAGGTGGTTTGTGGATGAAACAGATACATGTATTATGACTAAAATGACAGATTATGAATGGGTGAGCGGATGTTATGTGGAGAAGTAAACTGTGAATAGAGGGAGTTACGCATGCCACTTATAGCCGGTGCGCCTGCTGCCTGGTTTCTCCGGGCCTCACGCAGTCCTCCAGAGGGATGAATTAGAATAAACATATATAATCAGATAATTAGGCATTCACCACAGATCTCTGCACTCACACACACACACACACACTCGATTGACTGCCTGGGGGCTGGGAAAGCCAGAAAGCATTATAGCAGATGTTCGAAGACAGTAGTGAGTGCCGGGGCTTATGTGTTTATTTTAGGGTAATGACCAGTTTTATCTCTCCTTTTTCTTTTGCATTCATTTAAAACCGAATGTTGTCAAGTCGCAATGAGCTCCACTGAAAGCAGCAGCGCACACTTTACCATGCCACAAACTAGAGATGCCAGGAAAGGCCGTTCGTTCATCGTTAACAATGCCCCCCCCCCCCCCCCCCCCCCCCCCCCCCCCCCCCCCCCCCCCCCCCCCCCCCC
>CAAKHB010000641.1:66856-82152 GCA_901007665.1 Aeoliscus strigatus
AGCTCCACACCGGTATCAAATCAGCTGTGTATACCTGTCAGATAAATTCTCATGTCCTGTCCCATTTCTTACTCAGGGAATCTGTCAAAGTTACCGGCCTCACCCCTTCTCCCCACAATGAAAACAATCTACCATAAAATTTGTGTTTGACAGTTATGACAAAGCAAAGGGGGGCTTGTTCAATTTCAAGGTGGAATGACTGCGCCCCCTAAAGGTTTTGGGAGGAATTTCACAACAGCGCAGCCACCCTCAACCCCCATCCACACCACCACCGAACCGCAGGACTGTCACACCGACAGGGGAAAGCGGCGATGAGGGTGAGGGAGAAGACAGAGGGGTGTTCTCGCCACCAACATCATCCTCTCCTCTCCACCAGCCCGCTCTTGTCTGCCAGGGTGCTTATGATCCATTTTCCCCCAGATATGAGAAAGTCGCTAGCTCAGAGGAAGAAAGCAGTCAATCAATTCTACTGAAATAGCCCCACTCCATTAGCAGGCGGTAACACGAGCTGTGCCCTTGCTTAGGGGACTTTGGCTCAGGCGGCTCCAGTCCCTGATCCTCTCTCTCCTGTCTTTGACTCTCTCTCTCTCCTTACTTCATCCCTTTCTCCTTACCCTCCAACTAAAACCAGGTCCAGATAGTCCTTGTCTTCGTCTTGCCAAGTCAGCAAGGCGGTCGCTCAGTCAGCCCGTCCTGGCTGTGCCGTCTGTCTCTAAAGACCTCTAATTGTATTAAAAGTACTTCCCTTCGTAGACCCTTACACCCCTTTTTTGTGTCTCAGAAAGCCGATACCTCAAAGCTCCTTTTGTTTCATAAGGGGAAAATCGTTTGGGAGCAGACCCTGGGTTTTCCACCTGGCATGCATGCCTCTCTCAACTGCAGATTATTACAAGGAACATCTGCTCGGGGGTCACCAGCAATGTCAGTTGGCAGAGAAAGATAGGCAGTTTGGATCATCTTCACTTAAGCTCTGTACCCTCCCCCCGTTTGAAGTTGTGCATGAACTGGAATCAAAGAAAGAATCACGAATCATTGAAAATGTCCATATTATTTTTGCCACCGTATTGTCAGATAAAACTGATGGAGAATGGTGAAACTGCTCTCTATCGACCACCATCATATTCAGTGCTGTCTTTCCTCTGGCACATTAACCCCCCCCCCCCCACACACACACACACACACACCCCTGCCTTGCCTGTCCTAACCCGAGCTCAGCTGGGCGGCAAAGAGATTGTAGCTGTGTGTAACGCTGTGTCAGGTGCTATTAGAGGCTGTTAGGTGGCAGCCTCCATCACTCTCTCCCTCTCCATGTCCACTCCAGGGGTGAGACAGTGCAATTGCCTTACATACACGTGCACCACAGTGCAGTGACAGGAAGGCCTGATTGGCAGTGACACGACCGTGTTGCGAAAGGATGGTTCAGGAGGAGAACGAGGGGAGGTGGGCTGAGGGGTAGGCCCAGGTGGTATTGGAGCAGCTCCACCGGGTGTTATTCTATCAATCCAGCAGGACCTCAGGAGCTGATAGGAGAGGATGTGTGTGCATGTGTGTGTCCCAGATGTTAGTGTGGCCACATCCGCAGGTGCTCAGTTGGGACATATGACATATACAGTTACAGAGACCGCCATCGATGTGACTTTGTCAAGGAGATGTGACAGATAGAAGCATGAAGCATTCTCTCTGGGAATCTCCTAAGAATATTAGCTTTTCTTAGACAAGCAAAGGGGCTTAGGTACATGTCATATGATGCCAGTGGATGAATTAGGGGAAAATGTGTCTCTTCTCTCGAAGCATCTTCAGATATCTGAATGTAAAGAGTGCACGGTTTGAGAATGTAACATATTTCTGCTCTGTGAAGCAGGGAAATGAAAGGTTTGAGAGCGGCGTGAGCATTAGGCCCCCCTGTTAAGCGACTACCCTCGTTGTGCCCGATTCAGTGTGTTGATAAGTGATGGCCACTCTTTGGGAAAAATGTCCCTCGTTTGTTTCAGCTCTTTGGTTTTCTTATTGGTTCCATCTGCTCAGTGTCTCCACATTGAACGTCCTGCAGAATTATAACACAAATGTGCCCATTGATTTCTTGCATCATTTGACATCACGGATCATGAATGAACTCCCAGGTGTCAGCATTCACCCATTTGATTGTTCAATGCCACTTTTAATTAAACACTGTAAAGTCCACTAAAGCTGAATCACTTGCACCCTGTATCATTCTGTTAAAGAGTGTGGAACATGATGTATATTAATGAAAGAGGTTTGTTTTAGTCACTGCACAGGATTAAGTGGCAGTGCCAATGCATTTGGCACATTACATTGAAAATTAATATTCCATATCTCTATCATTTATGTTATTTACATTTATCATGTGCAGATGATTCCTAGAATTGTACTGACCCACTATACAACTTACAGAATTATTTTTTTCTGCCTTTTGCGCTGTTGAACTACTTTTTTTCTCCCCAAACTGCACCCTAATGTTGTTAAATGCAAGTATTTCTTGTCGCATCCACAGATATGGTGCATTGTGCCGCATGTTTCACAGGTCACTGACAAATAGGATCCATCACACAATAATACCTATACAAGTAATTGCCTTTCTTCAGGCTATAAGGCCCTGAGGTCCTCTTGTCCAGCAAAACCTTGGCTCATAAACTCCTGATTTTAAAATTTGATATTGTGGAGGCCCGGCTATTGTTGCTCACACCAGTGTCTGGCTGATACTCTGTTAATCTGGGTGAAATCTCATGTTCTTCACATTGTGGCACGTAACTTGTTTAGCTTCTCAAGAACACAGAATGTTTTCACATCTCCCAGGGCTTCATGCATCAGCAAGGAAAGTGGAAGGATGCAAATTTGGAAGTAAACTATTATATGTGGGTGTGTGTGGTAGGGGGTTGAACACTAGAGTATCTAACTACTTAGAAAAACTATTTTCTGCAGCTTATATAGTCAGTGAAAACGCTTTTGGCCATTGATAAATACTTAAATACTTTTGTTGTCCCCGCTTATCCTCGCTGCAAAAAATAAATAAATGAAGCCAACCAGAGAAGAGGAACTCCAACAAACAATAAAGACAGTTTAACAGTAATTCTCTGTGTAATTTTTAGAATCAGACAGTGCGGTTTGTCATTTCTTATTTGATTAAGTCCCAGTAAACAACATTATGACCTTTGCTTATGTTGCTTTGTTGCCTCTGGCTATCTGCCAAACACAAGCCAACAAATCAGGGCTTATTTCATAGATGCATTTCCTAAGCCAATTGCATCAGACAGAGGAAGATCAGATTTATTCAGGTGTGTAGCCCTCACTGAAGGTCACGCAATATCAGTCATGTTGCCGCCAACATAGAAGTTGTCGAATTCCCAGTTGGCTCGTAATTCTTCCTTTTGGGTTCAAACCACATTATTCATGATGAAAACATGTCAGCTGCAGAGAAGAGACCTAATAATTAGGCATATTCCTCCTTAATATATACAGCTCAATACCACTAAATGGCCTTTTCACCTCATGGGGCGCTGTGAAGTGTGTTTACACACTAGTCCTCCTTGAAAGGGACAGACCTTATTAGCGTTTGTTTGTCCTCTGCCTTGAAAATCCAAGCAAATGACAAGGGAGTTCCTTTTCTCACATTTTGAACTGAACATGAAAGCAGCGTCTAGTAATTAGTATCGTGATTAATGATTGTCAGTGTCGTAGCTTCTTCTGCTTTAATCAAATAAACACACACCAAAATATACCCTTTATATATGCCCACTTGCTATTCCCACCAGAGAATGGATTTGTAAATTCCAGGAAAATCTGTGTGGATGTGATCCTAAAGCATAACAAGGTTTTGCTAAATTAATGAGTACATGCTTCATGTTTGCCCTTTATCTTAAGCAGGAATGTGTAACAGAGAAGCTACATACCAGCCGTACTTTTACTAAAGAGGATAGAAGCGATGAAAGGGAATGCTTGGTTGAGTGATGGCTCAGTGAAAACGACAATTAAATAAAAGAATCATTGCTTTACACTGGCAGTCATTTCAGACGGGTAAAAGAGATGGATGTTTGTTTGCACTCACACTAACTGTGATGATATTAACAGTGTCATTTGCTGGCTCGCACCGTGGTGTCTTCGGTTTATTGAGCTTCACTCAAACAACATGAGGTAAATAAGAAAGGTAAACGGATCCTTGCACTAGAGACAGAACAGTACACAAACACAAAATGCAGGCATGGTGTGGGGGAGGGGGGATCATTGCTAATTATTTCAGGCAGCAAACTGATCAATCTCTCATAACATAACATCATTTCCCATGTAGGTTCTTAGACACAATTTGATTCTCATAATGTTTTTAAGGCTTCCAGGCCTTTAGGTTTTCTATCGGCTTTATGGATTTTGCTGCAACAAGAAAGAACAGGAGCCTGATTGTGTTCTTCAGGAGTTTATAAAAGCCTGTATGAGTGGATTGACAAAATATTCAATAAAATCCTTGTTAAAAGTAATCTAATAAGCGGCCACACAGTGCTACACAATTAGTCCTATTGCATGTCAGTGACCATAGTGACACGTTCAATGTAAATCAAACTCCAAAAGGAAAAGACTCCTCCTGTCAGCATTTTAACATTTCCAAGGCAAGAGCAGATTGTAAATGTGCTCGTCTTCACACGTATGAAGAGCCTGGATTTCTCTCAGGTGAAAGGTACCTAATCCCTCTTTAGATGAGTTGATCTTCTCAGGCCCATTATGCTTGTGAAGTCTGTGACAGAGTGGATGCTGAGAGGCAGTTGGAGCGGAACAGATATAAAGGCGGAATTAAAGAGGAAAAACGAACTCAACTCTGGCGTTTGTATAACTTACCCTATCTTACACCTGAGCATTAGGACAACTCCCATTGTATTCTACCCCTAATATATGTTTCCTTTCACCCTTCAGTTATCGGGGCTGAAGCTGTCACTGAAATAGAAGCAAACGGCTCAGTCGGAACTTAAAACAGGTCAGAGCTGAACATATGAACAGACTGATTTCATCTGATTCTTGTGTATCTGAATCATTCTCACATGAACGCAGACTTTGAATTAAGCGGTATTTGCAGGTAAAAATTTTGGGCTTCATCATACAAACTTTCTCTGTATTAGGGTTAGGTAAGGTTGGGCTCTAACCCCCCATTTCCACCGGCTGCGTGTGCGTTGCGTCTCTGATCCGGCATGATGCCGGATCAAATACGTTTCCATTCTAGTCAATGTG
Organism: Aeoliscus strigatus; assembly: GCA_901007665.1. NCBI lineage: Eukaryota > Metazoa > Chordata > Actinopteri > Syngnathiformes > Centriscidae > Aeoliscus > Aeoliscus strigatus. The sequence continues at coordinate 72,086 of CAAKHB010000641.1, forward strand.
TCCATTTCCACCGACTGTGTTGCGTTGCGTCTCAGCTCAGAGTGCTGCGTCGAAGATACGCAGAGGTTCTATTTCTGGTGGATGCCGGAGCTGAGAAGCAGAAATCTGGCAAAAAATCCATTGAGCAGGGCAGGAAAATCCACACAGAAACAAAATAAAACATCCGACTACTTTTCAGAATAAAACGCTTGACGTTGACGTCAGATCGTATTTCACACTATTACATCAGTACTTTCAACACAGTACATTTATTAAGAGTATTTATTTACTAACAGGTAAATGGTAAAACCACAAAACACCAAAACAAAAGTCAAACACAAGCAATTCGTCACACACACACGTAGTTTCACGTGATTATACATGTTTTCACCGCGGGAACTTGTCGGTCACGTGACTGACGGACCGGAGCCCCGACGCAGGTGAAACGCATCCGGTGGAGATTGACGGAGCACTAGACGGATCGGAAACGCAACACAACGCACACGCAGCCGGTGGAAATCCAGGGTTAGTACGGCATGATTTGGCTGCATAGAAGCTTTTTACATTGACCATGAAAAACACAATTTATTTCAAGTTGGTTAGGGTTAGCGTCGTTCACACCGCTGCTTTAGTAGGACAACAACTGAATCTGATGACAGTAAGCCTACTGAGGTCAGGGCAACAACTACATCCCGACAGAAAAAGCTGAGATAGACGACTGGGAGACCAGGGACAGACGTCAGCCCCCGGAGCAGTTGATCACAACACAAATGACAAATAATTGACTGGATGATGGATGATGAGATTAGATTTATAGGTTTAAACAAGGTCAAACATCTCACTCCCATCTGCTAACCACAGCAGCACCCCACACGATGGAATCAGAATTATGGTTATGTGCATGATAATTCTCCCATCGCAGCCTTGTGAAGGTTGTTATGGACTCGACTGATATCCAATAGGTCTTAGGTTTGAACAGCTGAGCCTACGGGATGAAAGGCAAGGTCAAAGAAACAAGGAACGAGAGCGAGTCACGGCTACTGCAGTTGGTGTGTAAAAAACGATATATATGTGTGTGTGTATATATATATATATATATATAAATATATATAAAACCCGGAGAGACGACGGGTTATGTACACATGTTTTTGGGTTATGTGCAAATAACCCTGGTAATTTGCATAACACCCATTTTTATATGCTGGTGTCCAGACCACCAGACCAGTTCTATTAAATTAATATAAAACCTGTAAATCCAAAATGCTGGATTATAACTATCCAAGGATGCAAGGCTGTGGGCTATTTATGTGTGATCCCACTGGTTATGTTCAGACATTAGAGGCCTTGAAACTGACTGATGTGATCTTCATCATCTAAAGAATACTGTAAATTTATATAGGACTTGCATGACACTGTGAAGCAATGTCCTGTAGTGGCATAGTATTGTACAAAATGACCTTGTACAGCTCCAATTTCACAGTGAGCAATTTATGAATGCAAGTGTGAGGTCTAGTCACATATTCTTTGTGACTTTGCATTTTAAAACGTGAGGCCTTACCTCAGTTTCATATATTCATGAGGGCAATTTCTTTGCTGATATAAAACCTTCATCTAAAATGTTAAGTGTTTTCTGTAAATACCTCTTTTCTGATCGGATCAATCACCGTGGTTGTGAACTTGACACTCGAGTCACATAATGAAGGCCAGCCTCTCCTCTGTGAGGTATTTGTCTACAGCTCACACTCCATTGCTGCTGTTGATTTTGCTGTTGAGTCATGAACAATAAATTACCCACTTAAGAGGTTTCCAAATTCACTACCGGTGTGAAAAAAAAGCAAAGAAAGTTTCCTCTTTATAGAAGGTAAGTGGTTAACTTTTATATGCACTTTGGTAGTTTTGATTTCTTCTCCTTCATCCTCCACGGCTCGAGGACAACAGAGCTGTTAACTGTGGAGAGCCAATAAAAGTGTTATTGCTGCTATCCTTAACATGCTGTGAAGGAGGTGAGCCTTAAACAAACTACAGACTGCAGGAGAAGAATGATTAACCCTCCGTATTCATATTTGTCACTGTGGGAAGCAGCCAACCATATTTTTCCAAACGGTTGCACTTTCTATGTGCAACTTAAATATCCTAAATCACTGCTGTAGAGCCACTGTCAGACACAGGCTGAGATTTACAACGTCATCTTTCCTTTTTACTACATATGCATATTTGCATTATTTGCTGTGTTATATTCATGTCGATACCTGTTCCTGTCATTTCACCATGCAATTAGCAAATGAACGTATTCTTCTCTGGGTGTGTCGGTCTAAAATGATGGCACGTGAAGTGCCTGAAACCCGTTTAACGTACCTACCCATTGATTAACCAATACTTACAGAAGCGTGGTGAATAGCTGATGTCCAGTCAACTTTTTCATTTTTCTTCTTCACAAATCTGAAGTATCTCCAAACTTTAGACTTGTGTGTATTTGTGATATTCTCTGAATATCTCCTCTTCACCTGTTGTCTCGCTTCTGACCACTTTTGGCTGTTTACTAACTGCAACTGCATGCCTACATGGGGATGATGCGTTCAAGGCACCTCAAAAACATTTGCGGAGATAAGAGGAGATAAGCTATGTTATCACCGATGTAACCATGATGCAGACACGCTGAGACCGATATACTGCTCAGTTACCCAGCAGCTGTATCCAACCGGTGCAGTCTCATTGCAGACATCTGTATTGGACCGACGATTAAAATTGGTGAATCTCTCCATCCCTACTCCATACCCACCACACTGCAAACCCAACCAGTACCCATGGGACCACCACTGTGATGGTTCAGATCATGCCAGGCCACTGGGCAGTTTATACTCCACAAATACACCTCTTGAAGCACATTTTTAGAAAGTTGTATTTGATTACATTGCTAATACAGACATCTGAATTGCCTCATTGCCTAGAAGTCTTGCTGTCAGTCGTTTAATAAATTAATCGAATTAATTACAGGATTTTGTAATTAATTAATCAAATTAATCACATTTTAATGTCATATCTGCCATAGGTCTCCTGATAAAGAATTTGAATTCTAGGATATTAAAACTGAACTGTGCTTCATAAATGAAATCCAAAAGTAAAGGTCAAACACATCCGCAAACCAGTTAGGCCAGGTGCATTATTCAAAAATTTAAAACAAGTACAGCAATAAAGTTAAATAAAATTCTGAAATTGGCCTGCAATCAGCAGCAACCCACTTTGTGATTGTATTTGTCAATTTTTCTGTTGTGGATTTGCTCATTCGTGTCCCAAATTCAGCTAGCGTGGGTTGGCGGAGCGAGCTCCCGGCAGCCCCCTCACTAGTTCACGATGTGACTCAGTATTGGACCAACATGGAGAAGGATTTTTATCTAATTGACAACGTGTAAATACAGTCTGACTTGCATACAATCCATTCTTAGCTTGTTTGTATAGTTAATATAGTTAAGATAATTATTGCTATGCGATGCAACAACTGCATATTAGCTGATACGACACATCTGAAAATATCGTGTTAGGTAAAATGTTAAAAGATAAAATGACTATATTGCTGGAGCAGGACAAACAAATCCATTTGATCTAATAGAGTTACAACAATGTATCCATATGGTTACCTATAAGTTATGTTTATGAGTAGCCAGTGAGTAAATAGTTTGCTGTAGACAGGTCATTACTTAAGCAGCCAAAGCACACAATATGCTTTTTCTGGAATAATTTATCTCCAGCCAAAATAAATCAATGCATATATAGAGAACATATGTTACTAGATGTGGACAAGCTGCAAAGCCCAACTCCATTAATAAATTGAGAACGTGAGGATTCATTACCGTATGGATTTCAAGACCAGATCCATTCAAATGACAGAGAAATGCAAATGCATAGGCATCATCAAGCAGAGTGCTCAAAATAAATTGCCACAAAGGTAATCACCGGGCATACCACAAACATTCCACTGACGATGCTGGTCTATCAATTCAAAAATCACAATGTCCGATGTCTTCAATGTGGGCATACATTATGTCAGAGATTATCTTTTTGATTTAGTTGTTGATCTAGAGCTAGGGAGGTATGGAGCAGCAGTTTCTACTGACAAATGGCCAAGTGAGGATCTGAAATTCCTCTATTTAATTGCCCTTAAAGAGCAGTACCAACTATTAATCACTGGGTGTCAAGGGAACCAGACCCTCTCTTTATTTAAAGCAATAAATTGCTGAATTATATTCATATTTATTCTAAGTAGGTCTTCTTTGTAATTGGTTATTAGGTTGAGGGCTTTTAGTCTGTATCAAAGTAATTCAATTAAAAAAGTGAAGTATGGATCTGTCTGGGACAAACAAACAAGCCAGCTGTAATATGACAGAAATGCAGTGAACGGTTTGGTTAAGTAGCTCATTATTTTTCCCCCTTCGTGAGGAAAATATCTGCTTCAGGATTGTGTAGGACCCCTTTGTGTTGTAGCAGCCGGGGACTGTGGAAGCACCTCATCAATCCACTTATACTTGTTCCATTGGTTGGATAATCTGAGTGTCTGACACTAATGATGAGGATGCGTCATGACTGAGAAAATATACAGCTATATCCAGCTGAATCTCCTCCTTGGCTCCTCCACCCCACACACACACACTTCTTTAGACACACTCGTTCCTTCCCCTCCACTTTTCCTTGTCCATACACAGATACAAACATGTAGTAATTCTGTCTCTCTCTTTTCCAGTGTTCCGTCAAAAGGGTAATCCTAAACTCCTTTACTTATCTACTGGAATTTCCAGTATTAGTCACGATAAGACACAGCTCTTCACTGATAAGGTGAAGGAAACGCTTGCCAAAGCTAACTACGGAGATACTTATGGAATGTGGTTTCTGCAGTTAACTTGGTCGTAGGAAAAAAAAATAGATCTACTATATTGTAATTTGGAGGCACATTTCTAATTACGCACACACACACACACACACACACACACACACACACACACACACACACACACACACACATTATATAAGTCGTCCTCAAAATTATTCATACCCCTGCTAATTCTTGTAATTTTTTTTATTTAGTGATGAAATGAATGATATTTTTTTTTCTAATTTTTTATTTTTTTTCTAAATTTCCTATTTCATTAAGAGAGGGATCTGTACATTCCACACTCCTGACTGTCAACAGGATTATATACATTTTAGCTAGTCCTAATTAACTAACTATGGAAGCGAAAGCAATGACTAATTTGCTGCCCCATCCAACTTTGCAGACACGTGAAGCTTTTCTGAGACACGAGTCACCAGAACACTTCTCCCAAGCAGCTGATGGCACGTGTTCATAGACCATGTTTCAGGAATGTATTTCTCTGGAAATAGCAGTGAAAATTAATTCAGAAATGTTGGCATTTTAACTTCTTCTAATCATTTGTGCGTACGAACATTAACTGATGGATACTGCAGGTGCAGATGTTTAAAGTACTGTGTTTTCTGACGTCATACCCAATGGAAGCAAGGGCCTGTTCAGACTGGTGTGGTTGGTCATCCAATGTCTGCTGCCATTACGCCAGAATTGATGGTCACGAAAAAGGAGCTGGCTTTCCAGCCCAGTTACAGTGATAACATACGCCACACAGACAACACAGACAACACAGAGATCATGATTCAAAGACATTTAGAGGATGTAAGCCAACTGTCTGCTCAAACAGTGGCATTTTCTTTGGTCGGAAATAGCAATATGTTATACTTTACTACGGGTTCTTCGTGTGTGTGTGTGAGTGGAGGGGGGCAGGTAAAAGTGATTTACGTCGCTGTAGGAGAGAGGTTAGGGGATTGGAGATTTATCATTTCTATGAACTCTTTACAAGTGTCTTGCCATATCCAGAAACAACAACTCAGGTATTTAACCTGCTCTATGTCAGCTCCAGACTGGAAAACCTCCATTTTTCTTCGGGGGGTATGTTGACATGTGTTTATTTTGAACTTTGGCTAATTGACCAAACTATATTTCCTATTTTTCCAGTTGTGGCAGTATAAGAACATAACTGGAAATGAACATTCTACCTCACAGCAGCATCACCTGATGGATGATGTGGGTTCATACGAAGGTTAGGGCCTACGAGCGTGGAGAAAGTAAAACATGTCCCTCCTCTGCGCCCTGAATCCTGTGTTAAAGAAAGCAGGTCTGTCACATTCATCTTGGGAGCAAACTTGCAAAGCAATATGTTGAAGGTCAGCAGAATATGTGATAAAAGTGTGGTCTTGTTAAGCATCCATCACAGGCTGATTCAGATTTGGTAGAAAGATGTCGTGACCAAAATACACAATGGGTTCAGGGTAATGGGTTTAGGTAGGGATATTGGTTTGGGTAATACAGTTAATAGGTCCTTGGATCTGGGGGCTCTTTTAGGCGATATGAGCAGCATCACCGGCTGTCATATTCTCTGATGAGAGTATGCATTAGAGCAAACTCTGTTTAGTAAAAGACAATTCAATTAGGGACGATTCAGAGACCCTGGATTATTTCCCTACGGGCATCTCCTCAGTCGAGGCAATATTCAGATTTCATTGTGTTTTCTAAGTAGAGAAATGTCAGCGGCTGATTCCTGCAGTGGTCGGGGGACCTGTATGGACATTCATATTTCAACAGTCAAACGAACTTAGATTAAATTTTCTCAATACAGCTCTAATGTACAGTGGCAATATTTTATAGATTGAGTAACTACATTGATCTTGTGATATAAATGTCTGGGTTGTGTACGCGTGTGCGGTGGAGAGCAGCGCACTGTTATGAATTCACCTTGACAAATCATCAACAGGATGACAACAGCACATTGACTATTTGATGTCAAATCGACCATATGAGCACATTTTCAACTGCAAAAAAATATGTCAACGTTCGACAAAGCAAAAATTGTACTGCACATGTCACGGTGGGCATCTCAACACATCTCACACATATGTTGTGAGCAAAATATCTTCCATCAGCAAGCATGAAAGTACATTTCTATGTCATACACACATATGTTACACATACTGTGTATGTCAGTGCACAGGCTATACACCGAAACATTCTACAATGTCAGTACATAAAGGCACATATCTACATTGTACACACACATGTTCCACATATCATCAGACTGGAGACTACACCTGTCTCTACATGAAACCAGAGAACCACGCCTGCATCCAGGGGCTGCGCAGCGCAGCGAAAATGCAACTGGGTCACAGATATAGTCATAAATCCAACCTTCTCAGGATATTACAGAAGAAACCGAGATGCCAGCAAATCAATTCACAGTTTGGTAGTGGGCTCATAAAGAGTCTTTACTATCTTCTCTAAATCCAATGAGCACCAATCCCATGTAAACAGAGACCCAGAGCATTTCATGCAATAGTACCTCCTGCAGATGACATTGCAACAGAGGTGTGTCACGAAAACAAGCAGGCGATTGTTCGACTTGAATCTAACCGTTCCGTCGTGTGCTCTGATGACGCTTTATGAGTCTGCTGTTTTGACAGTTGTTAACCTTGTTTCCACCAAATGCAGACAGAGTCGCTGGAGACTCTGAGAAAATGTAAATCTTCCCTGTGTCAGTGCAATTAATGAAGCGCTTGAAGAGTTCCTCCTTGAGCGAGGAAAATGCAGACAAGTCCACTCGTGGAAAGAAAGCAGGAGAGATGTCTCAATATATTAATTTGTCGCAACAGTGCTATTACCGGGAACAGCTCCAGGATTTCTATTTTACCATGAGACTGCGATGATAATTCGTTCAGAGCTCGGGACATGAATCTACCAGAGTAACTCAAGTTGGGCAGATTTTAACTGTGTACATTAGATACCGTCCCTGCAGACATATTAAATGACGCATGACATGACATGATAGTGGCAGGCTACTAAGATTTATTCTGAAATCCAACCATATCACATGACTGCTTTGAGAACAGTAAACTTAGTTCCTGAGTGACATTCACATTTAATCCACCACTGAATCATGACCTTCCTGTTGCTCCGTCTCACATGCGCTACAAAAATGCAATGAATGCATTTTGACAGCAGGTCGAATGACTTTAAAAAAAATATATATACACATGCAAGTTTAATCACTATCAGCACACTCATGACCATCCGGCTGTTCAGTGAATGAGGTTGAAATATGCTGGCACCTCTATTCTTCAGCTGTCAATGACACACAGGTCCTTGGTAACGAAGTGCAAATGTCTGCATTAGCGTGTAGAACAAAGGAGCTTGATATGAGAACAATGCTTAGGCGAGGTTTTCCACCGCCACTTGTCTCAGTGGAGTCAGAATTTTGCATCCAGCTGATTGGCTGGTCATTGCCCTTCTCACTGACTGTGTGGGCATTAACTTTTCAGGGAAAAAAAGAGCAACTTTGACAGTGTCCTTTCTTTTTTTTAGCTCTTTGCCACGCAGATCTTCACTTGGCTGTGGCTAAGTTTGACTGAACCTTTTGTCTGGGGAAGAGAGATAGACACAAAGTGAGAGCAGGAGAAAGAGGAGAGAAGGGGGGGGCGGGGGACACACAACAGCGACCATATGTTCAATGTGACCCTCATTATTCTCAATTAGGGCAGCCATCCATGGAATGGTCTTGCTGATAACAGCCCATAACACCTTTACTGGTACGGAGCGCAATCTTCCAGTGGTACAATGGACGGGTTGGGTGGACGCAAGTTCCTCTCAAGTGTATTTTGGTTTCCCATGCATGAATACCTTCAGTTAACTTACATGGCCTTCAGTAAATATATAGCTCCTTTCATGTGTACATGCTCGGATTTGGCATTGCTTTTGATTTTGGATGCGTGTGCATGTGGCAACCCCTGAAGAGGGACAAGCCGAAAAGAGAAGAAGAGAAGTGCATGTGAGAGGGAGTTGTGGCGAGATGGGGCGGTCCGGCAAGCAGGCGAGCGTCACCAGTTTCTGGAAGGCGAACAGAGGGTGTGCAAGGCCACACAACCCAGGTCCCCAGGACGTCTGGATGCACGGGTTTGATGGAGAGTAATGGGGTCACATTGAGCATATGATGTAAAGGCTGCACTGATGCCTAACCGTTAATGACATTATGAACCTGGCAGCGCAATTCCTCTTTCCCACTTAACGTTTAAGAAGAACAATATTTTGACTTGGGTGAGGGAGGATGGTAAGGGAGAGATGGAACGTGGTCTAATCTCTTTGTTCCTTAGCTCTTACACTCACACTGCTGTTTGCTCTGTAGCAGCTAAACTGAAGGTGACCTGGACAGAAGGCAATTGAGGGAGGTGGGTAAGTTTTTCCTAAACTGCACTTTGAGCCTTCTCATTTCAGTTCCTGTCACAGATGCATGACTTACATGTTCATTCATAACCATAAGTGCAGAAAATTGTAATAAATTCTCATAAAAACACATGATATAAATATTTTTTTTGTTTACACTCAAATGAAATGAACCGCCTGAGTGATGTAAATGAATGAGTGCCAAATCTGCCGCTTGTGACCATTTCCCACTGGCCTGCTTCCCAAGCTCTTACTGTAACCCAAGGAAGCAGTGACATCACCCTGATTCTTGTTTTCAAATGAATTCAAAATGGCCCAGGTGATAAAGTTCCCCATAAGGAGATGGGAGTCAGTGCAAGGCCATGGCATTGAGCAGGCTGATTGATTAAACCCCAACCAGAGCCCTCAGCAGCCTGCAGCAGCATTCACAGTACAGATCTTTCAAATTCTTTCCACCATTGTCTCTTTCACTTCGCTGCAGCAGCTGCTGCAGATACGTAGCATCCAGCCAATTTAGCATTCCAGCACATGAATGTAGTTATCTCATCTAACGCGTCAGTAAGTGTCAACGACAGAATAGAATATCGTACAGAATATCGTAACTGATTCTGGGTTACTTCGAAACATTTCTTCAACGATCTGCCTTTTGAAAATATAAATAGAACTCATCAAACCTATACAACAAGTAGTTCACTTGTTGCCACTAGGTATCCAAGACCTTTGATATTTTCTTCTGTTCTTCTGTTTCTTCTGTTCTAAACCTAACCTGTTCATTTACCCTCACATTAACAGTATAGACATCACACCCCCCCCCCCCCCC
>CAAKHB010000641.1:84952-103832 GCA_901007665.1 Aeoliscus strigatus
TACAGCAGTACCTGTGTGCTATATGGGGGCTCGGTAAATTGCATTCAAATGTGAAAGAGCTGATGGTCCTCAAACAGCTTAGCAAAGACAAAACACAGGTACATCTGGCTGCACACATACACACACATACACACACACAAAGATATTGTATATGCACACAGAAAATAAATGTAACATTGTCACTTCCTTCGTAGCCGTCAGTGTCAAGCGAGACCACTGGCAATTCAAAGTAATCTGGAAGCCACGTAGCAAAAATAAATTTGAGGCTTGACACGCTGTTGAAAAAGAATAGCAATCAGGAAATTTAATGCATTTCTGATGTATATTTAAGGCTGTGACACTAGGCCACAGATGTACATGTGTTGGGTTTCTATTTTGCAAAAGATATGGTTGGTGATAACCTATTATGGGACATAGTCAGCTTCTCCACTGCCGCAGCCTCGGATGGGAAAAATTCCATCACTTGCTCTATCCAGGAGATGTAATATCGAAACAAATTATGGCTGGAATTGAAAAGTCACAAGCTTATTCCTTCTTGATCAAACCACTGCCAAGAGGCTAAGTGCAGCAGTAGAGATACCCACCAAAATGCTTTTGATTGCATTATCATCACTGACATCTATGGCACTCCCAGGTCCCAAGTCTACATCTATATGTATTATATATATATAGATGACAAAACAAGAAAAGAAAACATTGAAATAAAAAGAAAACGTGTGTCTAGCAACTACCGGTTTACTTCAAATGATCCTAACATAAAGTCGTACACCGTGAGGTTATTGGACGAGAATCATTGTCAGTATAACAGGGCTCAAGTCAAACCAAACAAACAATTCACGTCGGACAAATCCTGTCGGTGGGACATTGTTTGTAAGATGTAATGACCACATCTCAAAGTACGTGACATCTGACTGGACGACAAGAGATTGTTCTGGCAGCAGCAATAATGGAAGAAGTCTCATCTTGGCTTTTATGGTGGAGCATATCGAACCAGCTCAGGGGGGCTGCCTTGTTCTGTGGTGGCCTGGAGGCACTTCTTCTTTCAGCAGTGATCAGTCCTGACACACATGAGGTCTGCTGAGACCCAGTTAAAGATTTCTATTATCATATCAAATCACACACCAGTGCTCTCATTATAATGGACACATTTCGAACAGTGGATAAAGGCTGCTCTACATAATGCATAATTAGAAAGTTTTTTTGGACTTTTTTTTTTGTTTTGCATATGGTAATGTATGGTTAGAGCCAGTGCAAGCTGATGTCAATGACAATTGTTTTGGAAGGACATTAAAGGATCTATTAGAAGTTAGCAGATTATGGTTGGGTACAGTGACCCCCTGACCTGGCTGGATCCCTCTAGGATGCTTGAGCCGTGGCGAAAGCTGAGGCCGACGAACACAAGGGCTGATCCCCCGTGCCCCCCGTTCTTGCCCGGGACCTCGTTAACGACTTAGAAGAGCCATCAATATTTAACAACTCAATGATTGAAATTTCAAATTCATGTCCTCAATGGTAAATCACAAAAGAGAGATGGTGTGAGAGACGGGGGGTGGGGGGTGTGCGCAGAGCTGCGAGTCATTTTTGAGAGCTGCAGAACTGTGATTTAGTGAGGCCACACCAAGTCAATTAAGGGCAGAATATCTAAGGTCTGTTTAAGCAGTTTCTGAATCACCATATTGAATCTGACTGTCTAACAATCACTCTGATATGAAAACATGCTATGTGAGATACATACGTGATTTCCTCCCCCGGCTTCTCTGCAAGTCATATTGTCATCTCTGCCCCTCCCCCCACTCCCTCCATCTCACTCCTCCTTGATTGCTGAAACTTTTATTTTATGCATTTCCCGACCCCTGTGACCCCTTCTGTTCATTTGACAGACTTGAGACAGAGAGAACAAGGGATAGCTTTACTATTTCATGAAGATGTGAAGCTTCTCTGTGGTGCCTGAGTTTTTGGTGTCCAACAGTTCGCTTGCCGTCGGGAGGTACCAGGAGACGAAAGTCACATGTTAGAAACTGGCCGTTCAGCTGTAATACAAATCGACAAAGACATATTTTTTTTGAATCTATGGATTGTATACAGAAGTACAAATGTTCTTGAGGTTCCTGACGCTGTCATCTGCCTCTTTGTATCGAAGCCTAATTTTGTGCGAGTACCCCTGCCTGTGTCCCATCCTTCCTCAGCCGTGTGTGGCTTTTGGTTCACTGGAGGTCAGGATGATCATTCACCCCAAGGCCTGAGGGTGCCCATATCCTCTCTCCTTTATGAGCACATAAAGAAAGCCAAGTGCTCAGGCGTGCCTGATTAGCTGCCCTAATATGCTATTTGTGACTAATTTCAGAGGCGCTAAGTCACAGGTGATGGTCCCAGGCTGTAAATCTAGCACAGCCAATCTCTGACGGTGTGTGTGTGTGTGTGTGTGTGTGTGTGTGTGTGTGTGTGTGTGTGTCCCTTAATGCACTGGGAGGTCCCATGGTGAATATGCTGAGGCCATTTAGGTGAGAGGGAGGACATATAAGTAATGGATGGCAGATGAAGCCATCTCAAGCTGGCAAGTCAACTTGAGCTTATGTAGTGTGTGTGTGTGTGTGTGTGTGTGTGTGTGTGTGTGTGTGTGTGTGTGCACGCACGCGTATGTGTTCTGATGCAAAACAATGCTTTGGATGAGAGCGGTTTTGTTTTACCACAATCATTACTTTTTGCCTGCAGCGCTGACACACTTTTACTGCTGAAATTTGGAGGTGTTACATTTGAACATTTTATGTTCTATACTGATTGACTAGTTCACACAATTCAAATCAGAATGGTGAAAAGTAGTTAATGAGTGTCCTTTGGTTGTATCGGAGTGGAACAAACATAGAGTGGTGGATTGACACCTTTTTGACCTTGTCCTACTAAACCTGTCTTGTACCTTTCGTGCCAACATGCATCTCAAAGTGAAAAGTACAACAAAATAGATACAAAATATAATAATAATAAAACAAGGATAAAACTAATTTTAGAAGAAGAAATTATTGAAAACAGAACAGCAATAAATGAAAGGAATTAATCTTCTTCTTCTTCTCCTTTCAGCTTGTCCCTCTTCAGGGGTTGCCACAGTGAATCATCTATTTCCATCTTTCCCTGTTCTCTGTATCCTCTACTCTGACTCCAACTACCTCCATGTCCTCCCTCACTGCATCTATAAACCTCCTCTTTGGCCTTCCTCTCTGTCTCATACCTGGCAACTCCATCTCTAACATTCTCCTACCAATGTATCCACTGTCCCTCCTCTGCACTCTTTTTCCTAACTTTCCTGTCTGTGTTGTCCCTCTGATGACCTCATTCCTAATCCTGTCCATCCTGGTCACTCTTAAAGAGAATCTCAGCATCTTTAACTCTGCCACCTCCAGCTCTGCCTCCTGTCTTCTGCCTATCCCTAGTGTCTCTAAACCATACATCATAGCTGGTCTAACCACAGTCCTGTAAACCTTTCCGTTCACCTTAGCTGAAACTCTTCTATCACAAATCACTCCTGAGTTAAGCAGGAGTGCAGCGGTACAGGCATGAGATAGTTAAAAGTAAAATTATACATCAGTATTACAAATACTGATTGTGTTGAAAAACATAAAATGCTGTTGTAGAATGAAGTTAACTGACCCTCACAGGTGTTTTCCTGTTATCCCACTGACTGCTGCTTTTCTGACCCCACGGTTGAGTTTGATAGGACAAGAGAAGAAAAGAATAAGAGACTGAGAGTCAGTGTGTATGAAGGAAAGTAAGGAGCAGTGTTTATGCATGGATGCATGAGTGCATTTGTGTGTGTGTGTGTGTGTGTGTGTGCGCGCGCGCGTGTTTTGGCGTGACCTCTGTGCTTGCTGTGCTGTGTCCTCCAAGCTGACAGAGTCCTCTCCACCAGCTACTCAGTGTTTAAGACCCAGGGTCTGTTCCCAGATGGGTAGCCTAAAACAGGGGCTCCCACTCTGCACCCCAACGCTGCTCCAGCTCCGGTGAGGTGAAAGCTGTGGGGAGAGCTGAGGTACACTCACCTCAAAGCCACGTAACCAAAAGGTTGACAGTTCTGCCAGATGTGTGTTATGGGTTTCTGTTTTGGTTTGGTGTCTGTGTTGTTTTGTTTTTTTTCCATGTGGTTCTCCTCCCTCTGGCTGGCAGTGGAGGTGCGGCCAGGCTGATTGGGAGCAATCGGCGCACCTGATTCTCATCGGTGCGCTGATTGCTCCTGCTCTTAAGCCGTGCTTTGGCTGCACTCCACTGCCAGATTGTTTGTGCTTTCATGCCTTACTCTCCCGCCATTTGTTACTCTCGTCCGTCGCTTCCCGTTTGCCCTCTAGCTCTCGTTTCATCGTGTTTACCGGTTTCCACCTCAGTACGCACTTGGTTTGGTTCGGTCTGTGTTTCTCCCTCCAGTTTTTGTGGAGCGCTTTTTGTTCACTTCGTGTTTTGTGTTTTCGCCCCTTGCGGTTGTTTTCTGTTGTCTCTCGTACGTGTCCTGCCAGCTGGCCATGGTGCAGTGCTTCTTTAGTTTACGGCTTGTTACGATTAACAATGTGGGGTTACCACTGGTAAGGAATCATATAATTTCTATATGAATGGCAATGTGCTTCCTGGAGACATTTGGACTTGTATTTATTTAGTGGAGGTGATGGAATCGGGCACCCAAGACATTTCCAGGTAAACTGTTTTAGATGTTCAGCTACAGTGCTGAAATATTTGAAGACATCTACGTTTTTGGACCAAACCAAACAGGGTTTCATGTCAGTGGAGGACAATTAGTCCTCTGTTTGTCAGACAGTACGCAGTCATTTTTCAAAAATACATTAAATTTAATTGTCACAGTGGCTCTAGCTGCAGATGTAACGCTGTGCATTGTCACCAACTAAAAATAAGGGCATATGCCATATTTTCAAATAAATACAAAATAAAAAACCCTGAACCAAATCAGACACAAAAAAGGGAAAAAAGGCTTTACAAGACCAAATCAGTGTATACCAGCATGTTGAAATGCTGTTTTCATTAAAAATGTTGAAATCAAAAGAATAAAACATCATTAATCACAAATAAACAGAAAGACAGACCCGGTACTGAGAAATATTGCTCAAGCAAATTGTAAAAACACCACAAGTCTCACACATTTGGTTAAAGAATAGTCCAAATAATAAGATGCAAGAATCCAAGTCTGGTAAATGAGTATAAAAACAAATTTCCCTGTGGCCAAAATGCTTCAACCTCCTTCAATGTTCTGTGTCTGTTTTTAAATCCCAAACGGCTCACTGTCCCTCAGCAGTGACAAGCAGCCGTTTGGAACGAAACATTAAAAAGCACCTGCACGTCTGAAGTGAAGGCGATCTCACGTAGCACATACACACATTCTGTCTGATGCCAAAATTAGAAACATGAAAAATCACAAACAGAACCAGCTAATTATTACCCCCCTCCCCTGGCCTCCTTCCCCCCTCCCACTACGCAGACGGTTGAACCGAGAGTTGAACTGCTGACACGCTCACAATGTCACTTTCTCTTGGTAACAAATAACCAAAGGTCAAAGTGCGTGCTTCAGAAGGCTCAAAGAAAAGCTCACAGAAGCTAGTTGGTGTGTGTGTGTGTGTGTGTACACATGCATGCATCCGTATCTTTCAGGCAATCTAGCAACTCATGTCCTCTGAGTCTATGCTGCCACCTGCAGCTCTGGGTATGAACAAAAGAATAGATGGCTGCTGACACATTGTAGGTCTAAACACACACACACACACAATGGCAAAAAAATGTGTAATGCAGCTTAGAAGGCATGTAATATTCATTTCTCAAAATGGAAATTTATTATTATTATTATTATTAATTAACTGAAGAAATGAGGGAATAGTCATAATATTATAGTACAAATTCAGAAATAGTTTTTGTATCACATTGAAGCAATAAATGACCCCTCCCTAATCATAATTTTCAATGGGACATGAGGAAAGGGCACCTAACCATTAAACACGCCTTGTGAATGATCCCATCCCAGATACCTGCTCCCGTCATGGACACAAAGGACAGCAGGACGAACGACCCTGCAGCAATTAAAATATTAGATATCAAAGTGCCACTGACAGGGACTGTTTCAGAAATGGGATCATGAGACATGACAGTGCAAGTGACTTCATAAATTAAAAAAAAAATATATATATATATATATATATATATATATATATGGCTGGGTCTGACGGGTCATGATGACAAACAGTTCTGAATTGCTCAACAAGCACAGTACACAGTGTTCAATATGTATATGCATGCACACTCTGGTACACAGAGTGCTAAACTTGAGAGTTGTACAGATGTGGTCAGGCTTGAAGCCACCCTGTAATTAAAGCTCTCGCCCTGGGAACAAAGGTGCAATGTTCTGTCATATTCTGACAAGGCTCCGAGCACTCGGCAAAGCAATATAGTTCCATGTTTGGGAGCAGCTGGAAGAAGAATGAATGTATAGGTGACTGGATGAGGTCCTGAAGCTGTTGTTTTCAATGATAGCGATCAAAGTGGGATGAACATGATGTGATGAGTGATTCACCTAGAATTTGTCACTGTAGCTACAGCAAGTATGTTTTTAGCATTGCTTTGAAGTGAAGTCATTAAAGGAGGTTAATGGTAATAGAATCAGATTCATATTAAATGTCACGATGATTCATGAGACGCAGCGCTGAAACCAAATCCTCCTTTAAGTCGGCAGACATTTCAGTAAAGTTTGACTTCACACTGCCTCGTAGAAACCTGAGAAAGACACTGCGTCGTCCTTGTCAAAATCATGAAGTCAAGATGCCATCAGGTTCGGCTCAGAATCTGTGAGTCTTATACAGTCTGACGCAGCTTGAACTTTGAGTCTGCCATTAGGGGCTATTCTGTCGGCTCCACCGTTCTCCCATAGCTTTAAATATTGTAGTCTTCTTGGGACGCAGACAAGCATTTGTCATCCATATTTGACAGGCTTGATGAAGGGGTTGTCTGTCAGTGTTTCACGAATCCAAAGAGACGACAGGCCCACAGGCGGCACGCAGGCAGTCACGAGTGGTGGGGAGTTCCCTCCCCTCCTGGCTCACTGGGTAATTGTGATAATACTGGGAGAGAAAATTACAGAGGGGTGAGCTAAGAAGATACTTGAGTTAAGTGTACACGGAGAGGAGCGTCTGGGTGGTCTGAGACCGGGAGAGAAAGTTCTTACATTTCATTCTTAAAGGCTGTGATAGTTGTAGATCATTAATTGCACTATAATATTCTATTGTGTCTTTTTTTTAAACTTAAACCTCCATTATTAAGCATATTACAGCAAATACCATAAGAGTCCTGTAAACTTCAGCTGCAAAGACACAACAGAGACTTTTTCCTCTCTCTCTCCCTGTCACTACCTCCCTCTGTCGCTGACATCAGGGTCAACCTAGCATATAATGGACAAACTTGGCAGTAATCTGGGGACTCTGAGAGAGGTCCGGGAGATTTATCAATCAACTGGCCACATTAAACGGATTTCCTAATGAAGTGAAGTCTTTACAGGGATTAATCCTCTACCACCTGCGAGGAGCCACCTGCTCAACTGCCATAATTGGCATGGATGGCACCGCCACACCATCAGCAGAAAGAGGAGAGGGAAAAAGACGGAGCGAGAAAAGGGGGTGAGACGGCTGAAATCGACAGAGAGAAGGGAGGGGGGCAGACAGAAAGGAAACGAGTTGGAAAGGGGACAAGGAAGCGAGACGTCGGGGTGTCAAACTCATGCAAATTATAACACTCAATGTGTTGCAACAGCACAATGACGGAGAAAAATAAATAAAATATTATTTTAAAAAAGGTGACGAGACTGTGCCAGGTCTCTTTATGACACGGCGACGAGCAGCCAACCCTTAGTTTATGCCAGTCTTGTAGCACTCCAAGACCTTGACAGCAGCTCCTCGCTACATCTTCCAGCTGTGTCAAATCTGCCTATGTGCTAATGAACGTGTCAGCACCCCGATCGTGTCATTGCCGTGTGTGTTTCAATTCACCTCTGAGTGCTGAAATTCTGCCGCAGGTGTACCAGCTAACACATAACATTCACCCACAAGTATTTCTCCATGAATTACGAAAGTCCCAACTATAGTTGGACTGACGTACTCATTATTCTGCCAAATCAACATTTTATACTATGCTGCTGATTGCGACAGTTTGACAGGCGAAATGACGTATATATATATCAAATACATGCTACTGATAAGATGTCTGTCCAGATGTAACCATCTGGTCAAAACAGCAGAATGACATATGGAAACATGGGATGTGCATGTACTTTTTAAAGTAGATTACATCATATTATATGATTAGATCTGAATTTAACAACAGACCGGAAGAAAATTTGAGGTACTACTGCTTTTTTGGAACATTTATAGCAGAAAGCTAGCTATCATGGTAGCATTTTAGCTACCATGATAGCTAGCTACCACGATGCTCCTGGAAAATTGAGCTGAGTGATTAATCTTGTTCCTATTTTCCTTCAATAGACGAGGTTAATAATTACAAGCAATCTCAGTTCTCCTTTAAATTAGATGTTTTCATTGCTAGCATGTAGACATTAGCATTTAGCATCTGCTGAGCATCAGTACAACATCTCAAAGCTGGTATCATTTATTGATGCTGGAAAATACACGCAATTGAACACAGCAGAATAAGTAGGAATCATCTCTGAAAGGGCAATGTGAGAGTAATTTTTTCAATGAACATGGGTTGGATTTAGTCATTTACTGGAAAAATGTCACATGAATTAGTAATAATCAGCAATGTTTAATCTATTTTGATTATGAATGCACAAGTCATAAATTCCACTTATAGTTTTCTTACATGTTCCTTAGTTAACGGCAAAGTCATGCAGTTTCCCTGTGCATGCAATACTGTCAACCATTTTGATCACATTTATGTCAGTCATTCTTCTTGTGATAACTTTGCATGGAAATATTCATTTAAAAACTGTCTCACAAAAGTGTAGCGCAAATGTTTTATTATTACTATCTCAGATATTTCAGAACGGTATGTGAATTGTAAGAAATGTGTAAAAACCTGCAAGCAAGCAAATCGTTTTCATCCAAATGAAGTGAATGAAGATTTGTTGTTCTAGGTCACAGCGGTCAGGCTTGGTGTGACCCGAGTCTTATTTGATGAGTGTGTGTCCGTGTTTCTGTGATTCCTGACTAATGATCAACTCTCCAGAGCCATAACTCCTGCGAAGAAAAGATGATTTTGTGGCATCTGCCAAGGGACAGAGACTATTGGCACAGATAAGGTGTCCCTCATTTGTTATGGAGCCATACAGCCACTTTGCCAAAAGAGGTGCCAGGCCAAGGACAAACAATGTGTGTGTGTGTGTGTGTGTGTGTGCCTGCCCTGCATCGCAGGAATAATACCTTGGTGACAAGCCATTTGGCATCTAAAAATATTGTAAAGACGCTATAAAGCAGAAATATGCAAGGCACTCGGGTTTGTTGTCAAAGACAGACAGAAGTGTTACTTTTGTTGGTTTAGGCATGAGAATGGAAACCATCAGATTTAATCCGTTACTAAAACACGGGCCAGTTCACGGAACATGCCCAACTTCTCTTCATTTAGCTTCTCTTCTCTTCATTTGGATGTCCTACATGTCCAACCATAGAAATAAAAGTGGGATGTTGCCTACTTAGACGGAGATGGATTCGGGGATGTGAGACCTGCTTCTTTACCACAATTTTTTTTTTTTTTTTTTGGCCATTTTTGACAGTAAGTCTCTGGTGCAGGCAGTGAGTTTCTTTACCATTCACTGATTAAGCAAAAATCACAAAGTTGCTTGTAAGAGGATATTTGTGAGTTTGATGTCAGAACGCCCCCCCCCCCACACACACACACACACATACATCCACAGAGATTCATCCACATCATCCAACTCCTCAAGCTGTGTTGTTTTGAGTGAAAGAAGAACCGTCTCTAATCCACTTCACGGATCAGTTTCACAGAGACGGTAAAGCCATTCTCCCTCCAAGCTAAGGCAATTCAGATCAGACACCTTGATGTCTCAAAGAGCACACAGTGAGCTCTTGTTTTCTGTTTTGACTGCTGGGAATCCATGCCAGACAGCACCCCTGATTCCAGCTCACAGATAAAACTAATGAGCTTTTCATTCAAGTCCATTTTTATAACAATAAATGAGTCGCTGCCTGACATAGCTGTTCGCGCTCAATTTGCAGACATAACTTATTTTATTTTATTTTTTTCCAAATCTCATTCCACTCATTGCATTCATCATGACAAAGGCAGGGATAACTTATTACTGCATTGTTTTAAGGCAGAATTTCAATTTAGCATTGGCAACTAGCAGAACTGCTGCCATGTACATGTAGTAGCACACACCTAAAGAAACACACCCACTAATACTATCCAACCTAACTATTCCCACAACTTCATGGTCTTGCTTTGCACCACATGGTGACAGTGACATCAAAGACAAGGCCTTAATCCTTTGACAATAACCCTGGATGTCCCAACAAAGACTCTGTTTATATAGACATCTCAGGTCCGACACTTCATCTAACCTTTCACCAGATGCCTCGAGGTGACTTTGTCGTCAACAGCATTCTTGACACCAGAGTTTTACATGTCTCGAGGGGTTCTACCAGAGAAATCCTTTCTTTTTAGCTCAAGGCATTAACCTAACTAAGCCACCAAAGAAATCGATCCGTTTTCCCCCTGTTGTCCCTGGATGAAGAAAATTTGCACCCACACGCATCTGGGAAAACGCATCAACAGGCTGTAGTTTATACCCCAGGCCAGTAGGTGGCAGTGAAATTCACCACAAACGGAGAAGAAGAGATGGAACCTGGTCAGCACTTTCTAGAACCATCCAAAATGTGATTTTTGGCAGAGTGAGTGGAAAATTATGGCGATCTTCGTAGGAGTTACTGCGGTAACAAGAGAACTGCGGAAAAAAACAAACAAAAAAAAGAAAAAGAGTTTCAGCAGATGTTGAGGGCTGGAGATTGGGGGGGGGCGCGATACGGAATGTATGCGGATTCAAATCGGAACTCCTTCACCGTGAGAGACATTTTTAAAAGAATGTGTTTTCAGTATCCGTCTGGACGATGGATGGTTCAGTGCAGATCATATCCGTGTGGACGGGCCCTCAGTTGATTAGTGGTCAGGCTACTCTGACTGTATTAAATTAGTTTGTGGAGTTGCATTGACTTGGGCCTCACAGTCACAACTGGCTGGTCACCACAGGATTAAAGCTAACTTGCATTCTTGACAAAAACTTCAAAATTAACGAACAAACCAGTCTTGCCAACACAAAAAATGCACTTTACCTTCACGTCAGACCCGACATCTAAACCGTTCTACATCCTTCAATGTCAATATAATAGGGTCTTTAGTTTGTTCAGACGCATTTCCCCAATGACAGCTTGCTATTGTTGAATCCTGTGACAATACCCTTACTTCCCAGTACAGGATAATGAAGTCACAGAGAAAATAATGGCCTTTAAAAAGTTTTGGCCATAAAAATGACACCATTTAGAAAAGAAATGTGTTTTCATCCTACCTGGCTATTGTCCAGAGGTCTAATAACTTGTGTGAATTAATAGCTTACCTTAGCTCTTGGCCACAGGGTCAGCGGTACACATAAATAACAAATTGTAACACTTCTCCTAAGTGATGGAAGGGGCTTAGGTGGACTAGATAGAGCTAAAGTGTAGAGTAAAATACACCAGGCAAAACAAAAAGAGTCCACACTGTATAATATAATAATAAGTCATGTATTTTTGTAGGTCCTATGACAGAGTCCATACTTTCCCACTAATGTATTCCGCATGTGTTATGGATGCCCAGATATAACTCCTACTGTCCAGATTTGTGAAAGTGCAGTTGATCTTGTGTGTCTCCTCCGTACCGTGCAGAACTTTTACTCATCTGTGGCTGCATCAGCAAGTTGCCAGCAACATTGTCTCACAAACCACGCAAAGTAAACAGAGCTGGTAATATTTTAAAGGATATTTCTCAAAACTTGATCATGGTTGCTTGGCACACAGACGTCAGCAAATGTTGTAAACTCAGACCACCAGTGGAACAGTCCCTCCCTGAATTCATGTTGTCACATCTATCTGCACAAAAAAACATTCAGCTTTACATATTTACATATTTATATATTTACATTGTATTCATATGCTGACATGAAAACACACACCAAATATCTTTCTGTGGCACTTAGTCATTCAACTGTCAATGGCACTGCCACTTGAACAACCAAGACTCACTTTGATGATTATTTCCCTCCGTTTGTGTGGTATGCAGCAGCCACGCGGCCTTGATAACATTCACATTTCAAAATAAAAACTCACCCCGTGCTCCAAATCAGAGGCTCGGTTAGCACTGACTTAAATCTTATGTAACTCTGGGCTTTTGACAGGCAGACACCTCTGCTGACTACAGATAGGTAATTTGTTTTGATCTGTGATTATACCCCTTGTGTTCAGTGGAAGATGTAAACCCTCTTGTGAAGCTGTTAGGCAAATCCTCACAATGTGGGAAGAAGTGCCCCCGGGAGTCTAAAGTTTTCATCCTCTTTCTGTCTTTTTCTTTTGCTCTGTCTTTCTTTTTTCTTTTTTTTTCATCTCGTATGAGAGACAAAGCCTCCTGCCAAACACTGGAGCCCCCCAGGAGCTCATCATACAGAAAACGAGGGCTCCTCAGAGAACCCGAGGAACGAGCAAGACAGAGGGAAGGAGGAGGGCAGGGAGAAATGGAGCAAAGATGAGGGCTTGTGAATGGTGAGGAGGTGTGTGTGTGTGTGTGTGTGTGTGTGTGTGTGTGTGTGTGTGTATAAACGTGTGTTCTTTCTACGTTGTTATAAGTCTATCAGAGTCATGGGGCACTTTGCACACCAAGTAAGCTTCCCTCCTTTGACTCCCTCCCTGCAATTTTCCTTAACACTGCCTTTTGTGGTCTGCGCCAGACATACCTGCAACATTATCTACTAATTATCTACTAAATATGTTTGTTCATGTCGGTGGAACACCTCACTTAATTGAAAGGGTGCTCTGCCTTCCCTCTGCTGTTCCCTGCCTTCATGCCCTCCAAGTATAGAAGATGAGGGTGTGGGCTTTAGAGACTGGATTATCTCCAAGAGCTCGTTATATTAATACCAGTAATTGTGTGTTTTGCTTACTTTTGATGTGCCTCTGTTCAAACGAGAGGAGTTAATAAGCGGATGATGGCGAAAATGTCGGAGGTTCCTCTGTGTTGTCTTTGGGCTCTGGAAATTCCTGTGTACTAGTGGGGGGATTTACATGAGGGTGTGTGTGCTATAAGGGAGGGGAGGAATTAAGGGGTGGAACACAAGTGTCAGTACACAGGTAATGGTGGGAGCTTCTGATCAGGTCTTCACTTCATTTTTATGCCACTGTTCCTCGCTGGCACACACGCTGCCGGCCAACACATCCTTTGAAATCCTAAAAAAAAGTGCGGACTGCCACAGGAAGGGGGTTGTTTCAACTCTATTTAAGAGGGGTAGAAAGGGAGCCGTCCTGCCAAGAAGAGTGCAGGTCTCGCCGTTCTCCCCGAGGAAAGTGTTGGCATGAAGAGGCCCTCTCTAATGGAAAGAAACAAGCGCTAATGAGGGAAATAAACAACAGGCTCAGAAGTATGAAAGGGGGGGCGTAGAAAGGAAGAGAAGAAGATTGAGGGGAAGAACAAATGGAGGACGGTCAAATTTCAATGATGGTCATATGCGCAGGCAAATACAGCAGACACGCACACACCCAGCAATGTTTAGCTGTCACTGCTAATGAGAGAGTGTGTCTGTGATGTAAGGACAGGAGCTTGCTGATGGAGATTCAGACAGACAATTGAATAACATTATCCTCCTTCAGGTTCATTGTTTGCTTTTGTTCTTGTTTTCCTCTTTGTTTCAGCATAATGAGCAATATGATGAATACAAAACTTCCAAACCTTACTACCTGCACATTTTTTTCCAGTCGAATAGTTTGTAAAGCATAACTTGGCAACATTAATGTTGCATTAGATTAGATTTGCTCGGTCCAAACGACAACCTAAGCTCAGAAAATTGTGTTTATGTGCAATGCTTTTAGTTTGAAATTGAAAACTATTGTTTTTTAAGCAAATGTCCCTATTCAAGACAAAATAAACATTTTCAAGCTTATTTGTTTTTCCCAGTGTGACATCACAGTATACTTTCTTACCACAACACTAAAGGCCACATATTCTTTTTTTTTTCTTTGGACTCTCTTGACACTTTCACGCAGCCGTAGATGTTTTTGTCTGTTAAAATAAAAGCACATGCTTTTGGGGGCCACTGTCAATTTCAGAGGCTAAAACGAATGTCCACACACCTCTTTTTAAAACTGTGAGCCGTTTCTCTTTTGTATTTCTCTTTTGACACTGATTATGTAATAATATCAGTAATAATTATCATTACATGCATGTCTGCCAACCACCTCAAAGCGGAGCAAGAGATTACGAAAAGATTACTGTCTGTCTGACGGTTGAGTGCCCTTAAACGTCATTGGTGTATTAACATTAATAAAGTCAGGAGCTCATCAAAGTGTTGAAAGTAAGATATTGCCTGTGAAAAGTGGACACGAGAAACAGATTTTAACCACCTGGTTGTTTGGGGTATATATGCATATAGTGAAGTAAATACTATACATAAGATACAATTTACACAAGGAATGTGATATGTGCTATAAAATAAGATATAGTACAAGCATATGGGGTAGCAAAGTCGTGTCTAGCAAGAAAAGAACTGTAAGCGTCTCAACAAAAGCTGACACAGTACGAACTGTGATCAAGGAAAGGGTTTTAACACAAGTTCCTTGTCTAAGATATGACATTTCCTATCTGCTGATTAGCATATAATTCAGGATTATTCAGCTGTATGCTGATGACAGAATGTCCTAGTCAGTGCCCGTTGCTCAATTTCCTGTTAACCTCTCCTTGATACCACTGTGACTTTTAACACTGCCCCATTCAACATTAGCTAATGATGTAACAGTCTCCTTAAATATGTAAAGTATAAGACGAAAACTGTGATTATGTCTTAAGTCTAAAACTGCACTCCTGGATATGAAGTTCTACATGGTGATACATTTTAAATCAGCCTCTTATCCCCTGAAACAAGAGAAGGAAAGTTCAGGTATAAATTACAGACATCAGTGTAGTGGAAGTTTTCAAATGAGAGTTCAGTTTGTTCAGATATTATATGTATGAAATAAAGCTGAAAGGGAAAAAAAAGTTAGTCAGCATTCTTGAGGTGTCAAAGAACACTATGCTCGTTCCAAACACGATGCTTTCAACTTTTGAGTTTCTAATTGCTGGATAATCACATCTTTATTGAAATCTTGTTCGAGGAATTCAAGATATGAATATGTGTATGATAAATATAAACAAACACATATTCAAAAAATAATCACTCGCTCTCTGGCACACAGTTGGTCATATTATGAGAAGTCTTATCTCTGCTTGGGAAAGAGCTGGGCTGTTATCTTAAACAACAGACAAAGTAGGATGGACCACCCTTTAAATTGTGAGTGCTTATGCCCAAATACAAACAAGAGGGACAACCAAGGGAGGGAGTGGGGGGTAGACAGTCAGCAAGCTGGAACAAAAGGCACTTCGAAGGAGAGAAAACAAGAGCGGAAAGGCATAGCTAATGGCATTGGTATCAGATTTATTCCACAGAGGTAGTAGCAGAAGGCGGCAGGAAGGAAGGCTGGATGATTTCTTCCCCTCGTCTTCCCCTTTCCCTGATTATGAAAGGAGACATGGCGCGAGGTCGAGGGTCAAGCCAAAAGGAGACAGCATTGTGTAGAAACTGTCACGCACCGCCACCTATTTTGACATGCACAGGCCCGTTTGTTGTCTGTCGAACATGCAAATTGGTAAGCCCAGGCTGTCATATAAAGGCAGGCAGATATGCGCCGGTCGGGAAAATGAGAGACCACCTGTAACCAAGAGAATGGGAAGTGATGGACAAGCATTCAGTCAGCCCGCTCGTCATTTCCAGGCCCGCCATTCACCCATCAGTGGAGTATGGCCCCAGCCTCCTCCTACCGCCACAACTACTATCAATCCCATCCCCAGTGCACACATATACATGTAAAAATCTATTCTTAATATTCAGAAGAAGGAAGTGAAGGGAAATAAATATATACGATGGAAGGGAATTGGAGGGGGTCGGAAGTGGTGATTTCAACCTGCTGGCTGCCTAATAAGATCCTGCATGGAGACAGCTGAGGGTCAGACCTGGATAATTAGTTGTCCACAGAGGAAACATCACTCTTCCATAGTGAATGGACGTGGGGGTGGGGGTGGGGCATAGCAAGGTGGCGTTAATGCTCTGAATCCCAAAGAAAGTCCAGCATGTGTCAGGTGTCAACATTAGGTTCTTTTGTTCCAACTGGGCTAAATTGTACCAGATTTTCCGTTGACAGGCGCTGCACATTTTGTCCGGACACGGCAGTTCTCTCTCATTATCATGCACAGATATGAGTGTGTCTTTTACACGTGGAACATTTCTAGAAACAATAGTTGGTGTAGAGTTAGAAAGGTAATTGCCTGTCAAATAGAAACATAGACCTTCCAGAGAGTCTAGACAGGAAATAATGAAAAAGCAAAAGCATTTCACTTTAAATGTTGGAGTGAATACTTCCCGTTCGGTCTTTTTAAAAACTGAAGTAGTGACATTGAGCAATTAGGGCTGAAAATACATTAAATGCTGTAATTCCAATCCAAATGTTTTATATTTTGTCATAAACATGTGTTGGCTAATGTTAGCAAATGTTAGCTAATGATGGAATAAAGTGTTTTTGTCACGTCACGCTCTGACTATGAATCACAATCTGTTCTTCAGCATGTCTTATGTATTAGAGTTAACACAGAAATGCCCTTGACAGGGACATAACCTGCGAAAAGTGTCTCTATAGATCTGACACATTTCATGTCAATATGCAAAGTTTGGACAGTGTTTGTGTTTATACTGCACGTAGCCTGCAAGTAATGACACATTCAGTCTGTCCCCTTGAGCTTTGATGTCCTGACACACACATGGACACACATGTAAGTGAAGACTGTTCTGATGGAAACCAAACATTCAAGCACCTCTTAGTGAAGGCTTTGAGGAAAAACTTCCTTCCTGTTGACGTGTTGCGAAGAAGAGTTGACAATTGAAATATCCCCGACAGGAACCTGCTGGAGCTACACCTCATCATACTACAACCTTAGCTCTGGAGTTGGGGAACGGCAGTGAAATCAGGAAAAAATCACTTCCTTTTTGCCTAGAGCCATTATGTATTTGTGTCTAATGATCACTTTGCATAAAGTACCCGTTTTTGAAAGTCTTGCATAATGTAATAATCAATAATTTGTGTATTTTTTCGGGGTGTAACAATCCATTGATCTATATCGACACATTGATTGGTTAATTATAAATGAAATCCAAACAGGATTGTGGAGCATGATTATAGTGATCCTTCCATATGCAGATATGTGGGTGCAGAATGATTATATAGTATATTTAAAAGCACATATGAAATCATAAGGTCAGCTTTGCGGTGTTAGTGTGTATTTCAACTTTCAGGTTGCTAATTGCTAACTACCTAATACACAAGACCGTGTACAAGCACTTGCTCGGCCATTCATGGCTGCACATGCACAAACACCACCTTCCAAAGCTCAGTTCACTCAGGCACCAGATGTGATCATGTGTAATTTATTATGGAGATGTTTTGAAGAGAGTAAGTTGAAAAGAGTCATATATTCCCTGAAGACACAACATTTTTGGATTCAGCAAGTAGAACAAAAGGATCAGACACTGTTCTCTCTTCCTTCCCAATTTAAGCAATAAACGATTACCCATGTAGACACAAGCTAATCACTGCTGTCCGCTGTTGTCAGTTCCCCATGCAAAACATTTTTCTTTCGCCAAATGATCCAGTAAAATTGAGGGATTATGGTCTCTTTTTTTGTTATGATATAGGGCAGAAACTGTCCTCATTATATGATTTAGTCCAGTCAAATGTATTCAAATGCCACCTTTATTACCCTGGAGGTGCTTTGCATAAATTGAATAAATCCAATGGATACTGCAAGAATCCAACATATCAAAGGTTTCCTGTCTTTGAAGTGGGGGTAGTCTGTAACTCCAAAACAGATTTTCAAGATAAATAAATGCATTATTTATGAATTGTGGGGTAGTAGTGGTAGAAAAAGGCAACGAAGAAGAACAGGGAAAAAACCAAAATGATAAAAATGCATGAAACATTTTACGCCGTGGAAATGTCAAGAGACGCAAAATGACACTCGTAGTGGCGCGTGCCGACCAACTGGCTGGCTGATAAACAAACTAATTAGCATATGCACAGTGGAGCATATGCTGTGTTCATTTGCTTACACAAAGTCTCAATCAGAATAATACGGCGCACTTGACGCATGTCGTAAAAGTCTGGAAATATGTTGGCGGGAACGATGAAGACGGAAACGTTTTAATTATTGCACTTCTGACAATTACACTGACAACGTGACAACCTCAATAAGCAGCACGCAGCATGGTGACTAATTGCCCTCAGGAAATTTATGGAGATGGGAAATAAATAAGAACAAGCCAACATGTTGACCAACTGACGCACCAGTCCCTTCTGCTCGGCAACATTGTCATATAATACCCCCCCCACACACACACACACACATACAAATTGAATTTGAAAAATGTGCAAACAAGAATGTTCAAAACGAATTTGGAAGAGTCAGGGTCTGGAGTGTTCAAGCTGACAAAGATGGAGGGCTGGGTGGGGTGGGTGTTTGTGTGTGTGTGTGTGTGTGTGTGGGGGGGGGGGGGGGTCCA
>CAAKHB010000641.1:103852-127720 GCA_901007665.1 Aeoliscus strigatus
AGGGGGGGGGGGGGGGGGGGGGGGGTTTTGTGGGGGGGGGGGTGTGGGGGGGGGGGGGGGCAGTCAGTCAGGCCACAGCGTTTAACGTGAGATACCGGCCATACCGCGCCTTTGAAGGCAACATCCTTGGAATAATTACTGCTTATCTAAGACAGTCCAGAGTCCTGTTCCATACAACATGGGTCATTATTACGTTTCCTAATTTGCCTGAGCAGATGTCATGATTGATATCCAAAACAAACGGTTTCACATATGAAGGTTTTAGCGTGGCTCCTTTCTTATTATGATTATTTCAGCTGTAAAAATAATTGCTCCATGTAGGCCTCCGGTGGTGCAAGTAGACACATAGCCCAAGACTTACTTATTACTGTCTTACACAAACAGGATTCCTTGAAGCACTGTAATTATAATTTTCAGACATTTTTATCTGGGGAAAAAAAATAAAAACCTTGTGATTACAAAAATACATTGAATAGTGGGTGGAGGGAATTAATCAGTTAAAGCTTTGAGTAAATCACTACAAACGGGAGCCCATCGGGGGTAAATAATGGAGGTTTGCACCTATGCAAACGTTCATTTAACCTGTGAACCACAAGGTTATTTCTGTCAGGGATGACAGTTGCACACACACGCCTACACGCAAACACACATGCCAGCCTGGAGTAAGGATGATTTATGTGGGAAGATCCATCTTCATCATCTTGCCTCTCACCTTGGTCTCCATCAGTGTTAATTAAAGGAAGGTCAGTGGCACCCTCCTCGCTCCCCCCAACCAACCCTCTTTTACATAATAAATCACTGCCGACACACAAAGGGAGCTGTTGACACAAACAGAATGCTCCTAGCTAACTAGCTAACTGCAGTTCATTGGGCTGAGGAGTCAATTCAGAGCCATAAATAATACTGAATGTCGCAGCATTGTGTCTTTGTCTGGCAACAAAGGAATAGAAGACAAAGACAAGTTGTTCTGGGACAGAAATAATCCATAATATACTGTATACAATATGTACATGTACAAAGAGGCTGGAGCGAGCTGTAATTTAGTGAGAATACAGTTGGTTTAATATTTCGAAAGGTGCATTTGGGGATGATTTTTGTCAGAGCAGCTGGTCAGCAAACATACCTGCAAAGGAATGAGGTTGAGAAGTTAGCGGTAGGTGATGACATTATGTCAACAAGTTTATCTAAAATCATCCGGGCTGCAAACAATAAAACCCCAAAGTAGTCATTACGTGGTTGACTCGCTGCATATGATTCCTTTTCTTTATCCACCCTGGACAGAATGGGACTGTGGCCTACTGAAGAAAAAAGAAAGAAATATCCACTGGCATGATAGCACCACACACCCAGAAACAGTACAGTGGTTTGTGTCAGGGAGCTTCGGTCAGTCCCATACGGGCTACATCATTACTTTCTTGGAATCAATTTCCCCTCCCCAAAAGAAACAAGAAACATATGCTTTGCATTGTGTACAATTTCCCTGGTTTTCTAGGTTACTGTCAGACTTGCATAATGAGGGCCACAGAACTGCAGAGTTCCGCTCTTATCACAAACTAGCATGCACGGCCCCGCTGCTCTCTCCTCAGTCATCAAGCAATTGATGTAATTGAACCAGCCCTTTGCTGTCAAGCAAGCAGTGCCGCTCAATAGCATATGCTCCAAACACTCTGGACAATGAGAGACGCGCAGGAAGGCAGGCAGGTTGGCTGCTGCTCTGTCAATAAATTCCAATTCCACTAATTGCCCAGAATGCATTAAATGAGCCTTTGAGACAAGTCGGTGCAGTGGAAAACAGCACAATAATCTGAAGGAAAAAGGCAACGAGTGTCTTTTCCATGATCTTGCTGGGGTGCGTTATCCTGTTTATAGGTGATACAGCATATGTACTGTCAGGTTAATATTTACAAAAAAAATGTGTAACACAGTTTCATCTTAAGGCTGACCTGTCCTGATGCTCTCAGTAGAATGTTTTATTAACACTCACTGTCACTTATGTATGCATTTCAAATGAAGTCAAACTAGTTTCAGAAACATTGCTTCCCTCAGTGCGATGGATTTCACCCCAATGCATTTATGTCCATGTTTATTAGCGGTATGCTAATTGGAGGTTTATTAGGGACACATTCTGAATGATCTTCTGATTTTCTAAAAATATTTCACATTGTCTTATCATCATATCATATTTTGAGGGGCAAATAAATAGTATTATTTGCCAGCAGCTAGCATTTGACTCGTGTGCGGTGTTAATTATTAACCTGGTGATCTAGAAGAAAGGACATTACAAAGCCACTGTCGGCGGAAGCCACAATAACGAACAATAACTTCTCCCGACTTTTTTCTTCTCCATCTGATTAGCACTGGGCTTGCTTTTCAGAGTCCTTGTCGCCCTCCAACAAAGTGCTCGACGCCCCACAAAGCTACCTAACTGCCCAGCAAAGGATCAAGGGTCGCCAAGAGCTGCCACTTCCACTGTCACAGGAAACAAGCAGCAGGAAGGAGGGAGGGTGAGGTAGGGAAGAAAGAGGGAGGGGATATTCAAAACAAAGCATTGACAGGAAGGTGTCTGTGAGCACACACACACACACACACGACAGGAAACCGACGCCCGCTGCACAGACCGAACACTTTGACGGTGTTTATCGATTCTCTTTTATACTTTACTTCTTCTTTTTTTTTAAAGAAACATTTCCGAAGAAAGAAAGAACGGCAGACATGCCTCAGAAACACACACAGCACATGTACAGAACGGGGCCCTAGTGAGAGCCGCTGTGTTCTGGTTCGGTGAGCATTAAGTGATGCTCCGGAGGGATCACGAGATCACATTATCAATCATAACACCCTGTACAATCGCTCTCCATATACACTCACACATTTATATGCAGATATTACAGAGATATGTATTATCTCAGTGTTACTCTAACACTGCTTGTGCTTTTCATAGATTTTATAGATTCTTCATATAGAAATCCAAGTCTTCTTTGTGCTGCAACAGCGCAATAGCAAAAAAAAAAAGAAACTTTACTATGCGGAACGGCTGTATCCACAAAACCACTGATTCTCTGTGGGAACCAAAACACTACTTACAGTGGCGACACTGTCATCTCTTTATTCGTAAAAGAGCTTGAACGCGGTTGTGTGAAAGGAAAATAACTATTATCAAGAAACTTCTGCATGTGCAGGTTGCCGCAGCTGAAAACGGTCCTTTGTGAGACAGATATGTGACTCCAGTTATAAAAGTTTGGGGGTTTTGTTGTTGTTGTGTTTTGTTTTTTTTTTAATGACGGGCACATAGTTATTTGAAAGTCTAGCCTGTCATCATGTGTGATGTTGGTGCGTAGCCACGTGCCTCTCCTCTCTCCCCTGTCAAGTGTATTTACTCTACGCAAACTGGGCCCAAGCAGAGTGAAGACTGGAGCCAAATAGAGTGATAAGAACTGAACGTGCCTCGGTTGGGTTCACATGTGTAAAGTACAGTACAAAAGTAAGAAAATACAGTTATACGGTAAGTCTAAACATGTCCAAAGTGCAAAAGTTTCTAATGCTTTCTAATTTTTGAACACATGCTGACATTGTAATTTATTTCATTTCTGCGAATAAGCTATCGCATCATTTTTTTCTTTTTACTTTTTTTTATTTACAGTATAGAGGAACGACATTATTTTAGAATTAGGTTTAATTCAAACAATATGTCCGACAGAGAGTCAAAAGAAAAACAAAAAACAAAAAACCAGCAGCTTCTGCGTTGACTCAGTCGATAAAAAAGCTGGATCCTCTTGAACCAAAACGAGGAGCATATTTCCTTTTTTCCAGCTGTAAATTCTAAAGGAGCAAAAGTTTGTAATCACCTGTGTGTTTTCCCGAAAAATCCTAAGTCTGCACTGCCCTCACATGGCACAAAGAGGTCAATGCATTCAACTCTTTCATCCTGGCCGGCCTCGATCCTTGTAGGTTCTCAGCTTCCCCAGGACGAAGAAGCATTAATTAAGAAGCAGCCAACGAGCATAATGCACACAGACGAACACAGACTTTCAACAAAAACACACCCACTGCAGTGACTCCAAGTCACCCCCCTACTCCCCTCCGTATTCGCCACAGCTTCTGATAACTGTGAAATTCACTCCATGTGCACAAAGACATAGCCGGGGAGGAAAATAATTTCAGTAATAGAGCTAATGGGTTTAAGTGAGACTGGAGAGCAGCCAAGAGCAGCTAAAGAGGAGGAGAAGGAGGAGACGAGGAGGAAGACACGGCTGTGTGCACAGACTGGAAGAAAAAAAGGAGTGAGATGGGAAAAGGGAAAGAAAAGCTGAGTATCTTTTGTTTCATGATTAGATTGTTGAAGCACAGACGGGAACACTCATTTTCTACTGACTGCCATGATATAGTTGCTGATAACGGTTGCTCTGCAAGCACAATGGGAGGATTTGGGATGGTGGTTAATTTAATTGATAAAACCAAACAATGGTACAATGCTTGCACACCGATTACATTTATTTTTGTGTAATCACCATGAAGGGAGTTAAACAAAGCAACGTAAGCCTTCCAGGCTCTCTGCAATTATTCTGAATGCACTGTATCGTTCCCTCGCTCATGAATAAACACACATGCGCATGCACACAAACAGATATGTGGTCAAAAGTAGAACTGCAGGCGCTATCTTCTATCTTCGGTTAAACCAGATAGAACAGAACCAAAATCATAGAGTTGGTCAAACTCTGAGAATCAAAGTCTGTTTCGTGAATTTCTGTCACTGTGTAATATGAGGTTTAATCAGCATATCAAATCGATAGTAAGTGTGATGGATCAATTAGCTTGAGGTTTGCTGTATGTGGATGCAACAATCTGAATAAAATTACATCTACATCTATAGTATACAATGCCAGCATCAAAAAGCAGATCAAAATCACTGATAAACATTTATTACCCCCCAAATGCCTGCATATATCGTTGTTCTGGCAGTTTCTATAAAACAATGCCAATCTAAAATGAAACGTGAACATTATTTATCCACTGAACAATAGACTTCTACACAACAATGTCACCTGAAGTAGTGGAATGGTAACTGTTACAGTTCTGTGCCTGATGATGGGATGGATGTGATAATTAAGCAAACTGCTATGAACTATATCCCATAAGTAAATGACTTAAACTGGTGCTGATGTAATTGCCGGGAGCCTTTCGTTATGTAGAAAAGAGTTAACCTACAGCTGCATCAGGAATTAAGCGTCACCTCAGCAGAGTTAGGACCAAATGAACCCCTCTGTCCTTGCTGCTCATTTCTATCCATCCGCTAACCATCCCAGTATTAAGTGAGGCGAGCGACAGAGATATGAATGTGATATTCCCTCTGGTATTTTTAACCGTTGGATTGAATTCGTATAAAACACTTAGTCTGGTGAGAGGCTCCCATAAGGCAGGAGCCAAACAGCCCTATCTGAGTGAGTCTCTAGAGAGAGCTTCTCTCCTGCCACAGAAAATTCCTGTTTCTACACAGACACCATCCAGCCCTCGCTACCTTTGATGCATATGGGGATTTCAACCCGCCCGCTCATCACTCATAAAAACCTAATGAAGTTCGAAAGGAAAAGTCCATAAAAAACTCATTAGGTGTTCACCTCCTGATACTGGACACAAAGTAAGAGGCCCTCCTGAGGATTGGTGTAATGACTAGTGATAAGTAGCACATCTTTCGAAACACTTCCGTTTCTACACATGTTCGCCCCATGTTCCAAGCACACAACGATGATGGGTTCCCCCCGCTGCGTCACAGTGAGTGACAGCGGGTGGTAAAAAGATGGTAAAGAAGCCGGAGAAGCATGGAGAAGGTCGGATTGATTCCTAAAATACATAAGTATGTTTTCACATCACATTTCTCAAGAAAAGGATCAATCATTTTGTTGAAAACCAAGCACACAAGGGGAGCTTATTACTGACTCGGTCAGAGGGAGGATGTACGGAGCATATTAGGGTGTATTATAAATAATGGAGACCCCTGAGTGACGCCCACCCTGATCGAACACAACCTCATGATTTATACCGCCATGGTTTCTTATACTTATTTCTGCACCCCGGCTATTTCTCATGCATGAGTGGGGCTTATCCCTTAACAATCAATTATTAACATGTGTCAGAATAAGGAGTGCTATTACAGGGATTGAGATGCATGTTGTACACTGGCTCAAACTGACAACACTTCTTGTCCTCTTGCTCTCTTGTCTGTTTGAAACACCAGATTTTTAAGGTGGAAACGGAAATTTCTGGCTCTTAATTTGTGAATAATGCATCAGCTGCGATACGCATTATCCTAAAATGTATCAGTAGGTGGGATGCTACTTCAGGAACATTCTCCATTCTTCATGCATGCTTTTTACTAACATTTGCTGGAATATGGAAATAATTCCACTTCAAGTAAAAAAAAAAAAAAAAGATGAAGTTATCTGTTATAATGATGATTAAACCACCAATAAACAACACAGGCTGTTCAGAATGGAAGAGGTAAAAAACTTTTTTTTTGTTTCAAGTTTTCAATTCTTCATCCATACATGAGTCAAACATTCAGTTTCAACCATAGTCAGAGTTGAATACATATAACCCCAGAGAATATTCATAAGGCAAAGCAGGTCAGTCAAGAATCACATCATCACATCCAACATGTCCATCAACGATGGTACAGATGTAAGCGCTGGTAAACCTGATGGCCGCGATTCATTATGCAGACAGATCATCACCCTGCATTCTGTTCATTTGCATATATCACAATCCATTTGTATGATAATCTGATGGTTGATGGAAAGTGTGTATGTTTTGATTTGGGCAGCAGAAGAAACAGGGGACTGTTGGTGGGTGGTGTCTTCATGCAGTGTGTTTAATATGCAATGTGTCTCTGACCTCACTGAGTATGGATGAGGAGGCACCTGCATGATTGACACAAACACAGGGGATCATTTACACAATGCTTGGAGTCAAAAAGTAAGTCTGCACTGACGGATTCAGATCATCCCAAAGCCACCTCTCACAAGTTACTTCTGCTGCCTCTGTGTTCCAGAATTGGTGTGAATTTCTGGTGTGTTTGTGTGCATGATCTGATGTCATATTTTGGTGTGTGACCTGAAACCCAAGTGAGGGAGGGAGGAGGGAGGGCCCTCACCTTTTTTTTTTTCTCCTGAGCAATCGCAATCTGGGTATGGGAGATAACAGAGTGAAAAATGTTGGAAGCAATCCGCTCTGCCTTGGAGTAAGACCTTTACGATTTCACCACTTCATTAGGAAGTGGCTAATCTCTCCACTCGAGAAACCTGATAAGGACTCTGCACTAATGCAGGGGGAGTCAAAGTTCAAACAGCCTTCGATGTTTTGATGCTTAACTTACTAAAGTTCTTGTATGTTCATTAGACAGCTTTATCAGGGAACCCTTCTCTTACATTCCCCCAATACCCATCAAGATTGGACGAGGTATTTCGTGGGTGGTGGTGGGGGGGGGCAAGGTGGAGAGCGGCGCAGTCTGCAGATAACAGATAGCGGGCTCTTGTAGAAGGACGGAAGGAGGGATGAAGTAGCGAGAAAAAAGGGTGCAGACCATCTTTACTTCTCGTCTAGAGCTCTTTCTCATATCGTGATTCAGCTTTCAGCCCTGACTGGAGAGTAAGCGCAAAGCCGATACAGAGTGTATGTGTGTATGTATGTGTGTATTTGCTTTTGTGCACATGTGTTTCAGAGTGAGCACACACATTCGGGTGTCTGTCTGTGTGTGTGCGTGTGTGTGCTGCCCACATTTGCATGCATCTGCAAAGTCGCACGCGTGTGTGTGTGTGTGTGTCTGTGTGTGTCAGGCCTTGATGTCCTTATGCAGTCACATCTCCATCCACACGACAACAGCCTGGGCCCCTCCACTCATCAATTTTGCATTGCCATTTAAAAAAGCCTATCACAAGTCCCCCATCAGATTCACATCGGCCCCCGGTGCACATGAAAAGCCCTATTTATACTGATCCCATCTCCCTGAAATTGTTTTTCAAAGGGAAGATATTATTTTGTGCCCTTCTGGTATCAAAGACTCGTCAGCACTCCAGAGAGTCAACCACATATATCAAAGTAACACAGGAGCAAGAGGACACATACGAGTGGAAAAAAAAGAAGAAGAAGATAACACATTAAGCATGAACTACTTTGGGATGTTTGGATGCTCTTATTTTTGTTTACTGAGTCTGAATTCTGTCACTTTGTGTCAGGCGACACCAGTGCTGCTTTTAATTGGGTCTGACATGTTTCTCATTTCAGACAAACTTTACTGATGTACAAACATGCTGTTCACCCTTCACAGAGGAAGTTGTGAAAAATATAGTGTACAAACTCTAGAGAGTGACTGAATCAAAGGTTACAAAATGTTCAGACATAGTGAAGTGGTACCATGTGTTTGGATGCTCCTTGTGCTGGATAAATAACACCTCCAGAGCACAGGTGCATTGTATAAAGTTACAACACAATAAATCTCCTACAATGTACCACAGGACAGAGTTTGGCTTCAAAGCGTGTGTCAAGTAACGAAGGGGGTGTTTCTGCAAAGCGCGCATCAACCTTTGCTTCATTGAGGAGAGGTGGTTCAGATTTTGCTCAAGGTTTTACTGTGTCTTCTGAGAGTGTCTTCTTCCAAGGTTGGAGAGGTTGTGTCCAAAAAAGGAAATGAATAACATTTCCATTGTCCCGTACATCATTGTCCAAGTTACACAATCATAATCTGTGCCCTTTTCCTAGTTCCACAAGCACGTTCACTCTCCTCTGCCTGATTACACCCATGCCATTTTCAGAAAAAAACATTGCACAATCTGCCATATTATGATATTTAAATTTTAGGAACATTTATCATACACATAATTTATGTACAGAAATAATGTGTTCCTACATTTTTTGTAATTCAGTCATTCCCAACAGACCTAACTGACACAGAAATTCAATGGATCCCACATTATGTGGTACGGATACAGCTGCCTGTGATTACACACGCCAGTCTGTGTTTTCGTGTATTTATATAAAGATTCTTCAATATTTTTGCCTTTGGAAGCAATTGGAAGTCACATGGCTGTTTGCAAACAAGGATATTAAAATCCTGGTCTCAAATACTAAACCAACGTAAAAACAGAAAGACCACAAAGATTCAACCAACTTTTAATATTTTAAGAGTACTATAGCTAGTTTTTATTAGCTGATTTGAACAAGCGCATGCGTCACTCACACAAGAATGTTGGAGTAAGTAAGAAGCGAGGGAATTTCCTCAGCATGAAACCCTCGGTTTGCCCGTCAACTTGGGATCAAACACTCACAAGCTTCAGAGGAAGTGAACGAATGAGATCAGACAAGCCAGGGCTGGTCCTCTGGTACCACCACACCTTCAGGTACAAACTATCTAAGGGGGGACAATGTCAGAAATGAAAGTACCTGGTTTTCATTCACTGATTCTTATGTTACAGTCATTCATTCATTCAGAGGATGAAGTTCATACATATATATGTATATATATGAGCCAAATGTCATAGAGGTCACTAAACCATTCCAACTAGAGAACATTTGCATTATTTTTTTTGCAGTTTGGTGGCGGTTTTGTTGGCATTTTCTTCCCATCCATTCTCACAATACATCAAATAAAGAGATGAGGTGAGTATGTCTAAGATGTTCTCCTCCAACGTTTCTCTTCACCTACACACAGCCTCAACCTAAGTGTATCTGTGAGCAGATAACAAACGAGGGTGCCAACTGGGGCCACAAAATGCCACTGAGATAATCTGCTATCAGTGAGCCTCACTGATCCCAGGGAAAAGAAATGGGGCTTAGAGGGCGAAGTGTCAACACTTTAGATATCTGTACATACTTAGACCGGGAATCAAAGCCAAGGTGGCGGGGCCTGTTGACTGCTCAGCCTCATATCTCCACAACAGTGACTTCCCTGAGCAAGAAACCAAAGTACCTCTTGACTTTCAACCCCGGCAAGGCACTCAGTACCCTCTATTCATGTTTTTAAGACACAGTAGATTCATATTCATGACCCTTGACCGAGGTTTCAGACAAAACACCCCTATTAGAGCGGCTTTTTTCAGCCACACTCAAGTGGCGTGTTGATACTAATGAGGTGTTTTATCCTGCTGTCTTTGTTTCTTTCACTGTGACCTTGTTATACTGTTTGACTTTCCTTGTGGCCAAAATCTAGTGACACCAAAACAGGATGTTTTATACTTACAGTGATCTTAAAAATAAAGAAACACTTTGCATGATAGTTAGTATTTAATTATTCATTTGCATATGCATTCATTTACTGCTTAGTGAAGTGTCTTGCTCTGGAGGACTTATTTTAAACGATCTTACCACGCATTTACAGGCAAAAGAGGACACTTAACAAAGACAATGAGAGGATTGTGCTCAGGGCGAAATCCAATTCCGCACACTTCTTGTGTAATTATATTATTTAAATTTTGGCAAATTTGAAACATTTTCCATATCAATAGCTTTTTATTTGTTTGTTTGTCATACAAATCTGAAGTTTCTCAATTTACCATAAGTCACAAAAAGTTACAAATTATTATTATT
Source organism: Aeoliscus strigatus (assembly GCA_901007665.1). NCBI lineage: Eukaryota > Metazoa > Chordata > Actinopteri > Syngnathiformes > Centriscidae > Aeoliscus > Aeoliscus strigatus. Next base: position 114,428 of record CAAKHB010000641.1, read on the forward strand.
AATGTAATAATAGTGTAATAATATAAGCAGCACTGGTGGAGTTAAGGATATTCAGGTCATCCACTTTGATGCCAGGTGACAAAAATTCTGACAAACATTCTGATTTGGGGTTAGAAATAGAACAGAGACTCAGGTTTGGCTTACACCTTTAACCTTATGTTGTTGACTATAGAACTCATGCTGCTGTCAGAGACAATACACGGAGGGAGCTCTGAAAACTCAGGTGAGACATGTTAGGGCTAATCAACGCAGGGGATGGGGGAGCTTAATTGCTTTTAAGTGTGTGTCAAGACTGTGTGACCTTTTTTTCTTGATTTTTGTCCTTTGTTCTCCATTTCTTTTTCTTCTACATCATCCCACTTGTCAAAATTCTTGTACCCTCCAAAAAAAAGTTGAAAGAAATGTTAAACTCTTCAATTGTGCTTGTATTCCTCAACAAACGCCCAGTTGTTACGGCTTACAGCTGTGCTGCTCGTGCGTTGTTTAACGTTGCTAATGTAACAGGTTTTGCCACCCGCATATGGATATTACAAATGTTAACCTGGAGCTGAACTACGTACTACATTACACAGTTTTAACTCACAGCTGCCAGCCAATCAGAAAAGAGTATTCGCCCAGACCCTGGTACAAACAGATATACAACAGCATTAGTATTGTATTGTATTTTTGGGGGTGTGATGCGGTGCTGTAGTGATTAACACTCAGCACTTAATTCCTGGCCTGGCGTGTTTCTGTGTGGAGATTTCATTCTCTCCCCATGTCTGTGTGGGTTCTCTCCAGGTACTCCATCTTCCTCCCTCCTCCAAACAGCATTCTGAGGTTAATTGGTTGCTGTCAATCCCCCGTAGGTGTGAATGTGAGTGTGAGTGGTTGTCTGTCCTTCAGCTGATGACTCATCCAGGTTGAACCCTGACGTTCACCTGTTGTCAACAACCTGTAATCGGAGCAAGAGGGAGAAGATGAGGGTATAAATGAATGCATTTCTTGTGTGAGCTATATTGTCCTATTGGTTCTTAGGGCCAGTCATATGAAAGCACATGCTGTGGTGTCATTGTCACACACACAAGCAAAATACAAACTTTCACACATCACAAACTATTGCTAGTTAGCAACACCGTCAGCAAACATCCATAATGACCTGCTGTTCTTGGCCTGTGTCCCACACACGCAATGCAAGCAATTTTAATCATCAAACAAAGCATCACTTGATCATCATATCTAGTAGTGTGTGTATATACTACTACTACTACTACTACTACTAAAATGCTCAGAGTCAGCCTTTTTCACACACAACATAAACACCTACGCCACACTCTCTCTCCACCTCCAAACTGCAGCCCAGCAGCTCAATCTTTAGAGGTTCTCTTAATCAAAGTGCAGCTGCAAAGCTAATCAAAGGGCCCTAAATAACTCCATCTCCCAACACAGGCCATAGGAGGATTAAAAATCCACTAGTCAGAACTGGGTTTCTTCGATCCAGGGGCCGCTAACGTCTAATGAGAACTCCCCAAAGCCCCAGATCACAGCTGAGCTGCTGGGCACAGCATGCTGAGGCCCCTCTTTAAATCCTAAAGAGATCCTATCAGAACCAGATGAAAATAGATATTGCCCTCGCTGGGTGTCAGATGATTAAAAGAATGGCAGAGGATTATAGAGTCCAGTTTGGATGTGGGTTCAGTGAGGGGGGGAAGAAAAATTAAAGTGCTGCTGCATTTGTGCGTCTTTTCCATGGCTCTGGCTGATAAGAGGAGGGTGAAAGTAAAGGCAGAGCTCAAATATGCAGGCATAGAAGACCTGCGATTGTATGCTTAGATCTTGTAGGGATTACAGAACCGTGTGCTAGGACTCAATTAAACGCCACGTCTGTTGGTCATAGATGACAGTCAGAGTCATTTGTACTAAACTGTCTTCTGCGTGTCCTCCTCTGATGAGTGGATTATGATAATGAAGGCAAATCCAGGTGAGGTACGTCTTCCCTATTCCACATCACAATTAACTCCATGAAAGTGTAACAATCCGAGACGTTGCTCCTCCCTTTATTCAAATATGCACACAACTGACTCTGGAATACTCAAATGTCAAGTTATTAAGAATGTGAAATAAAGGTTCTTTAGCCGGAAATGGACAAACCAAACATTCACCCATGATGGTTCTCAACTATCGCTGATGTTATTGCCTTGATAAGAACAGCATATAGATGGATTTATGCTTCTGCATTGAATTAATGCGCACACATGGTTTTATTGCCAAGTATGGGTGACATACTGAGCATTGCTGAACATATATATTTAAAGAATAAAGTAAGTCTGAAATTTAAAACATGACGTGTGTGTGTGTTTTTTTTTTTTTCTTTTTTCTTTGTTTACTTCAAGTGATAGCGTCTAACAGTGAGTGGTTCTTGTTACTGTTCACGTTGTCTTTTTTCCTGGAAAACACGGAAATGGCACCTCGAGATCTGGAGAAAGTCATTTGATGCAAACATTCCAATCATAGTTGTTGCCGTCTGCGGACAGGTTAACGTTTCTGTAGAGGATCCACGTCATCGTCATCCATGCATTGACTCGGACCCTCCGTAGGTACGGCGATGCAGAAGCATAAACGCAACTTTAGAAAGACCAATGTGAAGATGTGAAGTGTTTTTCAAAATTCATACCTTGATGAAAAACTTGACTTTTTGTATATTTATGATATATGACAGTATGTTGCCACTTGTGAACTTTTCCGTCTTCACCCTTTCAGTCTTCTCTGAGAACAGAATGTATTTGTTCTAACTAGACCAAGACAGATCTGACAAGGTTGTGTGCACCTGTCATGTCCCTCTCTCCTGTAACTTTAACATTTTCATGTCTGGGCCTGACAGGTCATTATAATAAATGAGGTGGGCTCAGTGGACAGCCACATCGCGTTCCCCTTTCCTAATGGGAGTGGAGGAAATCTGCACACCAGTACTTTGCGCTGAGTGATGCTGAGGGCTCAAAGGAACTAGTTAAAGTGGACAATTAGAATAGCAGGGGTTTGGGTTGAGGTGGGGGCGGTCTCTGTGCCCCATCACGCCAAATGTCCCTTGTTATTTTAATAATTCAGACAGTGGATAATTTCTACAGCCAGATTGTGTCGAGGTAATGTGCACCTCACATGTCCTGGATGTGTCACGTTGAACCTGGTCACCATTTCCAGACGCCTGCAGACAGGAGAGATGACATGGACGGTGAATGAAATCCAACTTTGGACAACAAATGCTTGGACAACAACAAGTGCCACTTGTTTTACCACAAACCACCCCCATCGGCACCTTTCCCCTACAATATGTTCAACTGAACACAGTTGTAGGAAATTCTCTCACCCCTTCTGGGGCACATTGTGCCCTCAGTGCTTACACAGCTCAACAACAGACCTACACACACACACACACACACCTTGATGCTCCAGTCTAAAGCTGTTAGACCCTCCACTCACATCTGAAGTGGCTTAGCACAAGTGCAAATCTCTCCAAACCAGACCCTGAGGACTCTATTTCATACTTCCAGCCCCTCTCTGCCTCTTCCCCCCCAATATGCCTGACCCAGACGTCTGCACGCCTTTCATCCACATTCCCATGGAAACTCATTTAGCCTTGCTAGAGGGAGAAGGCAGCCCAGGGTTCAATTGGCTGGATTTACACTTGAGATATTATTCATTACATTAGCTGCCATGCTGATCTCTTTGCTCGGTTGTTCTCTCTCTCTCTCTCTTTTCTATCTGCCTCATATTGTCTGGTGCCAGGCTTCTCAATATATTCCCCCCGTGTCTTAAAATTCATGGACTTCTCCTCAATACGCACCTATATACAGGTTTCTTCTATTGTTACTGGCCCTGTCTCATTGTCACATGGAAATTGCATTCTTGAATGTCAAGAGCAATATTTCCAAGGTCAAATTAAAGTGATGGGACAAAGCTGCTAGCACAACAAAGTAAACTTGTCCCAGATTGACTTGAGTGCATGCCAGTGATTGTAGCAATATGCAAATGTAGATATCCTATTTTTTTTCTTTAAAAGACAGAAATAAATAAAGAAACATGAATAATTGAATTGTCTACACTTGTTAAGACAATTCAACATGGTGTCCAGACAATGTAACAGTGAGGTTTTTTTTTTATCTACAAAAGCCAATGTGTGTCTTTCAGGAGCATGGAATGTAAACGGCTAATTGTCCTTGCTACTGCAGATTTTACGGTCTTTAAGTTGATTATATAATTGCTGGCCAGAGTCTCCTTCCTGCAGAGAGCTGTGCCATTAGTGAAAGGGTGTGTGGGTGAATATCAAAAGAAAAGAGATAACTCTTCTTCTTCACAGCCCATATCAGTCCTCGTCCTTCCCCACTTGTAGCATATATAATTATTGGGCTCTTTGTGGTTTCCGCCGCTGTCAGTTTGCAGCACATCAATGGACATTACAAGAGTGAAAATTAAGTTGTAAATTCCAAAATGGACAATAATCTATATATATTACAGCCTCAGGGAACACGACTGGCTGACAGTCATATGTTTTAGATACTTAGATTTTAGATACTATTTCGATACTTAGGACTCACACATGCTTCACTGTGTTTTCTGTCAATGTTCAGAAGTCATTTATATGTGTGATTATCACAGCCTGAAAAACAATGCTCAGGTTTAACATGTGCGTGTGTGTTGTATGTCTATAGTGTATTACAGTATGTTACACAGTGTGTGTGTGTTTATACAGTATATTGTCTCTTATTATTCTCTGCTTTATGTGCACACCATAGCATAGTGTGCCAGGCGTGTCTGTGTGTGTGTAGGAGGGTGTATCCATCTTTCCTAGTCCATTTTTTGGCGATAATGACAGCCATTTCTTCTTTTCAATGACTGATGACAGGCAGAACTAACCGCTAATGGCATGCCAGTGCTCGAGCGCACCACTTATGTTATTTTTCCTGACAAGGCTCAGGGGAAGGCTTCATTTTTTTGACATTTGACCATGCAAATTCACTCCCGCTACATTATTCCACATTTACATCCATCTTTCACCCCCCACCACCTCTCCATTCACCCTGCCCCACCCCAGCTTGTTTTTTCTCCTTGAATCTGCTTGTGGTCTCTGACAGTAAAATAATAAACCACCATAAAGAAAAAAAAAAAGTTCAGTCATTGAAGTAACCCGGGTTGAAATCCTGAACTTTCCAATTCCGTACATATACAGCCTTTTATTCAACCAGTTGAAGCTGGCAAACGTAAGCGGGGTGTGCAGAGTCCAGACAAGGTGAATATGAGCTCCACCAAATAATTCAATGACACATGAACTTTCAATTTGTGTCTAATGTGGATTGTTCATGTCTGTTCTTAAATGTTAAAAGTACAAACGCTCATGCTGTAGATACAGAGAGTTTCTGATCTTGAAAACCACTCAGATCATTTGCAAGATTTATTTTGAAACTGCAAGAAAAGGGGGGATAATGAGGATGGCGCGGTGGAATGAAGCCACTGTTGGATCAGGCACATACAGACTCATGTACCAGGAACAGTCCAGAGAAAACAACGCTTTGGATTCCCTGGCTCATGCAAAGTCAACCCTCATTGATACCATTGATGGAATCTGCTGTTAAGAATTACGTACAAACACTATTTTTATTTCTTCTTATCCTCTCTTGCATTGATAATTACTTTTCTGAATCCAGTCTGTTTTTTTTATTCTATGTGCTGAATAAACTCATCACAACATCAAACAAGAGTGACTTTAGCAACCAAACATCCATATTCAAATCAAGTGTAGTCCATTCATACACAATGTCTTTCTTTCTTTCTTTCTTGCATTGTTATTATGCAACTTCGTCTCTCTTTGGATGATTTAAAGAGCTATTGTCTCCATGGGTAGTATTGGTTTTCTGTGTGTGTGTGTGTGTTTGAATAATGTGTCTCTTGTGTGCAGTGATTCATGCATATATGCAGGTTTGCTTGCTTGTGCAGTCAGATATTCAGCGTGAGTGTTTTACCCCGGCAAAAGCATGAGTGTGTGCAGTTGTGTGTGTATGTGTGTGTGTGAGTGAGACAGAACGAGAGAAAGAGAGCGAAAGAGAGAGAGAGAGAGAGAGAGAGAGAGAGGCAGGGGGCTGATGGGTCTTGGTGGGTCAGCACACCTGCTGCGGCTACAAGCACTCTGGGACAGCTGATGTTCACTGAGCTGACAGGAATCTCCCCCACTACTCAATGCCCAGCCCTCCTCCTGTCTCCTTCCCCTTTAGTTTCATCTTAGATAGATTGCCCTTGTAACAGGGGCTAATAATGTGCCACAGAAGGCTTTTTAATAGGGGAGGACTTTGATAGGTTTTCCAGGACACTGGAACAGCCACATATAGGAAGGGCGTTCACATTCACATGAAGACAAGAATGGACGCGCACATCAATGCACATGTGCACGCCTGTGAACTCACCAACTCAAACAAATGCAGACGTGCGTGCATAGCCATGTGCACACGCTACCTGTCGGCTTGTTTTACCAGATTATTACGGCTGGTGGGGGGTCGGTGGCCCTCCGCTGTTCTCCAAAGGCAGCCTGTAATGTGTCAAGAGAGAGAAAATGAGGAAGAAAGGAATGGATGGAGGAAAAGAAAGAGGAAGAGGGGGGAGACTGCCAGCTGACAAAGAAATAATGCCCATTAGCGAGAGGTAAAATAACGTTGGGGAGGGAAGTGACAGCGGGTCTGTTACACACATATTTGTGCTGTCTCTAAGTACCGTCAACACCACCAGATGACAGCAGCTGCCACCTGTCTCACACACGCACACACACATAGAAATACAGGCATGTGCATATGCACACACACACACAAACTTGCAATTACTCATTTCCCGCATGTAATTATGCACTTGCTGGTATGTGAAAATAAAGGGATGCACAAACACACAGTGACAGCATATTAAAACAACGCTGACATCCACATGGCAACTCACAGGATAATGAAAGACTTGTTCTTGTGTTTGAATCGGTAATTCCAGCACTGCATACACTCCATATATGGTTTGTCCTTGTTAATATAAGCACGAAAATAATACAAGTTGAAACATTAACACTTGGATGAACAAACATAACACCCTCAGACTCCTTTCACTAAATAATCTCTAAATTAACAAAAATGCTCCCCAAAGACTTAAAGGAAAAGCCGCAGAGGAAGGATCTGTCGGCGTCAGTGTCATGTGGTGCATCTTCCTATAGCCTGAAAGTCATTATTGACTGAGGTTTGTGGACAATTGCCCCATTCCTTATCAAAAACGGCACACAGCAAAGGATGGAAAGTGATGTATTGAATTCAATTCAATTTATTTGTATAGCCCAACATCACAATTTACAATTAAGCCTCCACAAATAAGTCTAGTCGGATTTTATTTGTACAACGTTTTTTTCATGACACCCAGCAAACTTGTCCCAGTAACCCAGAAACCAACATTCAAAGGAGCGACAGAGGCAAAGAAAAACTTTTTACCAGCAAAGATCCCTACAATAAATGATTTTTAAGATTAATTATCATTGCTGAAAATGGTTATTGTCCACTAAATTAAACCCTGTGACTGTCATGACTGAAAAAAGCACAGTACGTCATGTTGATGGACAAAGACTGAGCTTCATCCAGAGATTGAACTGCATTCAAGTTTTCTTTCATGATTTGTAACCGGGACCTGTGACAACCCTGTGATGGAGGTTAAAAATAACCATTGGATATGTATTGTCCCACTGAAATCTGTTCCAGTCGGGACAACGGGCCAACCAGCCTCTCAGGTGATTGTCAAGTGTCTGCTGAGATTCTCCAGCTGTTCAAACTGCGTCTCATCAGTGTGAGACATGACAGTGATGTGACACTGACCTGCCAACATGCAACATGCCATCCAACCTGCTCCCTGTTGACTTGTGACATCTGTGGCATAGTCATGTGACACATCAGGAGGATTTGAGGTGACCTTTTCCTGACCTAATCATCAGGAACACCTGTGTCGTGATCATGGCTTCTGATCAGCATCTGTGTATCTGCAAGAGCTGAACGCACTTACACACAAGTTGAAAGCAGAGACATGAGAAGATATCATTTGCAGGAAATCAGCCCACTAACCAAAGCGTCATGGATGTTTATCTCAATCTGTCCTCATCCTAAACATTGATTATTATTTATCTTATTTCTCTCAAAGTATCAAAATGGAGCCTGAAAAAAAGGACATGATACTGACATGAACATATTATAGGAGAATGACTAAATGACCATATTAATAATTCAATTAAAGGGCAATTAAATATTTCTAATTATTTTATTTTATTTTTTATTTACTTTATTACAAAATGTTTATTAATTCCTCTTTTAGGGGTTTTAAAAGAAATGTTTTGGAAAGCACTGCCGGGCTCACCGGGTGTCTGCTGCTCATCCCTGTGGTCAGTGAGACACATTAGTATAAGACTGGCCAGGAAATGAAATGGATGTCATGTAAAGCCAGATTTCACTAATGTTCTTGTCACCGTGATCATTGAAATGCACGTTTTAAAGTGACATGAGGCTGACCTGTCAAGAAAAATGGACTTTTAAATGATATAGAAGGAAGACTTGTAAAGCCAGGTCTCACTAATATTCTAAAATATTAATGCTTACCTCCATCAATGCATGAATGAGGGATATTCTAATAGATACTTAATTATTCATACCCATAAATAAAACTGACTTACCTAGGTTATGACTAAAACCCACATCAGATTTATAAGGAGAAGCTACTGATGTATGTATGCAAAGGTTTTACCTGTACGTTAAGTTCAGCCTTCAGTCTGAGACACGCTGATGTCACAGTGTCGAGACTGGCCATCAGATATTGCATTCAGCAAGCACAACTTTCTTTACAGCACCATTTGCATGATCTGAGCCATCTTGCACACTTCGGTGTACAAAGTGAGTGTATGGTGAAGGCTTGTTTGTTTGACTGTCAAACCAATACATGTCATCTCGGAGAGCGACTTCACTCCTTCTTGGCTTTCATGTTATTCAAATTCATGCAAAGTAGCTTTTAGGATTTGGAAATTCATTGCATCATAAAATGTCATCATACTTGCTCCAGAGCACCGTAGAGTGAAAGTAATCTTCCTTCCCGTCTGTTTCTTGAATATTATGAATGCAATCAATGCAGTCTGCATCCATCTAAACAAATGATGATGAATAGGAGAAAGCAAGGAGAGTGAAATGTGAGAATACATATTCTGACATTATGAGTATTATGAGTATTTTACTGGCTTATTAAGTCTCATACATGATAGAAGACGGATGATACTGTAAAAATACCCTCAAATGCCAGAAAACCAACATAAGTACTTGAAAGTACCCTACGAAAGTACCTGAGATCAGAAATTTGTCTTCGTCTTATGTCTTCCAACCTCCAAATATGCTGCTAATCAGTTTTAGGCCGATAGTTAACTGAATAAAGAGTTGTGGGGACTGTTGTGAAGGTGATTTGCATCTTCCTCCTTAGTTAGAAGTTCTGGCAGACAATATGTCAATACTGTGACATAATTAATTCCATTATCATGGAGTTGGACAAGAAGAGGATGCTTGTGGAAGTAGCTTAGACAACGTTTAGGGTTTTATGAATTGCTGCAGGTGCACTCTTGCAAACATATTCGTTACAGTGGCAACTTACACGATGAGCGGACAACGGACAACAGGAAGTAACATGTCTATTTTACATGCAGTATCATTAACAACATGTTTGTTGGTGGAGTCTTAATCCATCTGAAGCAACAGTCATTCTTAGAAACAGTTACAGTAAACGCTCTAATATCAGCGATCAGCCAGAGAGAAAGGAGCAGCTGTTATTGTTAAATAGTCTGTGAGTGTTTAAGGACTTCTGATGAGACAAGCCCAGTAGGCCTGTGGAGAATCTGAGCGGCAGCTTGCAGATAATGAAGTCTTCAGCCGCAGTGAGGAACACAACTCGGCGTGTGTCTGTGTGAATTATAATCCGTGGATTTTGTAATTAATTATGAACTTGTCTGAAGAGAGGAGATGTTTCAATAAAGGCTTGCGATACATGCTGAATGAGAGGGTTAGAAGGGGGGGAAATATAGATAGCAGTTCTCCTTTTGCCTTCAAACTGCCTTAATGAAGGAGGCTCAGCAGGCTGAGAGACGAGCCTGCTGTGCCCTCCTGTGGCCACAGTAATGAAACATCGCTGGGCCACGCTCATTCTTCCCTTCTCTGGGTCTCATTTCTGTCCTAGAAATAGCTAGTTTAGTTTGCAGTCATCATCATCATCATCACCACACAACATGTAAAGCTATACTAAAGTGACTGGATAAAAGATATGGGGGGTTATAAGCGCAACGCAACAGTGATACATTAATCTACCCACCAAAGGAAAAAGATTCATAAAAAATGAAAGGGAAAAGAAATAATTCCAGTTTATGATGATCGAGTATGTCCTTAGCAAACACTTGTTTCAAAATGAAAATGAATGACATATTTGGAACCTTAAATTGACATTATTCCAAAATGAAACCCCAACATACATCTCCTTTTTAATACCCTTTTTAGTTGTTGGATCAGTACACATTTTGTTGTAGTGTATCTGGAAGTGATGATGTTTTTGCTCTGTGTATTATTTTCATAAACAGAATTTCATAACATGTGTCTTTGAAATAATAATACATTCAATTTGATAAAATAATGGATTTGTGTGATCATAGTATTCAGCTTTATTGATGAGTCAGTGTGTCTGTCTGAAGGAGTTTAGGAACAATGCTGTTATTTTGATTAAATATAACAGTGAATTTAAAAAAAAGAAAAAAACATAAATCAGGTAAATGAAGGAATAAAATGTGATGAATGATTATAAAAAAAACATTCCAAGTTATTATCAGATGTATTTTGTGTATTGAATTAAACCATGGCAGGCAAGCCAGCGAGATGACAAAAGTGGTGAGTTACATTTTCTTAGTCTGTCAGACCAACTAGCCATCAGTCAGTTCCACAGTCGGCCAACAAACCACTCAGACAGACTGCTCAGCAGTCCGTCGGTGACAGTGGCTCCAGCTACAAGTCAATCAGACACTCAATTAATCCAGCAGTCAGTCAGCTATCCAGCCAGCCTGCCAGTCACCGGTGCCAGCCAATCAACACGTCTACCGCCTGTTTCATTTGCTCTGTCCGACATCCAGTCTGAGTTTCCCATAACCAGTCAGTCATCCAGACAGCGAAGCAGTTAACCTCCACCTGTGGGTCAACGGCTCATGTCAGTCGAACCGGTAAACAGTCAATGGACCTCCTCCCTCAATGGGGAAAAATAATAACAACAAAACTCAACTAACACAATGACATACATGCAAAAATACAGACACAAACATTCACACACACACACACACACACACACACACACACATAAACACAATTTGGTCGCTGACGTGACCATCTCATCTGCTCTGCCCTTGGAGAATCTAAATGCTAAATGTATGTGCATATTTTGTCATAGCAAGAGACATTAGAATTTTTCCAGCAAATCCCCTCATCCTCCATCTCCCATACAGAGAACATGAAAGTGTCTCGGCGCATAATGCTGGAGGAATTAAAGGATTCCTTTGTGGCCCTGAGTACCAGGGGCCATTGTAATAACGAGTGGGGCTTTTTACCTTCCCTTCTACCCGCTCTGTCGCTCACTGTCTGGCACTTTTCATTTTTCATGTTACTGAGGGAGTGTGTGTGTGTCATTAAAAATTAATGTTCAGGTAAAGTAATGATCATGTGTTTGTCATTGAGAAAAAGGCACTTATATTAGAACACAGAGGAAATTGATTTGTTCTGTAGATTGGAACGGAGCGAGGAGAGAAATGTGTCCTTGTCAGTGTATGTGTTTGTGAATATTTCATTCAATACGATTTTCTTTCAAAGACAAATCCAGAGTGTGTCCCTTGAAGGATAACTGATGACGTTTTCAACCTGGGCCGCATTTGCCCCACGTGTAGCCCCATCTGAGCTGACAGACTAAAACTGTTTGTTTTGTGCTACTGAAGGCCTCAGATTGTTTCGATCAGCATCTGAGAAGGTTATAGATCCCTAAAGCAATCTGAGATTGTCCCTCTCCAACGTCTCGTGGAAGGATTCTAGGAGTTCTGGTCTTCATCATTTCATCCCAAACACATGTGGAGATAAGACTGCTGAAAAGTATAGAATTATTTCAGCTTCAACTCATGCAGAAGAGTGAGATTACCCACTCTTCCCATGTGAGTAAAATGGAGGTGAGCTCACTCTTTGCTGTTATCGCATCTTCTCCAATGATGGATATTGATCAGGGCCGAAGGGAGCAGAGGGGGATTGATTGAGAAACTCTAGCATCTTCCCACTGGTGCCGTTGACTGGCGTTGTGTCCTTCATATGGATCTCTGACTGCATCAGGGGCCACTTACCATGTCACCACCTCTGTCAAACACCGTATTGCAGGCAAAGGAATCAATGGAGGAGAGTTTCACTATGATAATCTGACATTGCTGACGTTCTAAACTACTCATTTTTTTCTTCCTCTGTGTGCTTTGCTGTTAGAGGAATAGGAGACATTGTACAAAGGAAGATTCCCCTCAGTTTCATATATGTGTCTCAGAATCACAAATCACAGTGCCTCAGTGGGCTTTAAGTCCAAACTGCACAACTGTGCTTGGACACATTTTTAGGTCAGGAAAAGCTTTTAAGATGGAAATAAATTGAGGACGGTCAGAAAGAACAGAGACATACATGTAATGCAAGTGTGGCCGTATGATGTGATGGTCCTCCCTGCCACTGTATGGCACTCTGCCAGCAGTAGTGTGCGCCTCTGCCGAAGGACTGTGCGCGTCTATTTTAGCAGGTGCCTGACCACGCCTCTTCCTTGGGTGAGGAGAGCGTGGTGGCTGCGAGCAGGGTTGGTGGAGCGGCGTGTGCTTCAATGTACTAACTTGGCCACAAAAGGTAAGGCACTTTGCCTGTGTGTCCTCGCCGGGCAGATGCACGATCGGCGTCTTGTGCGCATTGGTGACATGGGGGTTGTGTGGGGGCAGTTGGCATTTGTGTGCGGCAGGACGACTGGATTGTGCGGGGCCTGGTGTGGTCGCCTCCTGTCTCCCTTGGTGAGTCGCCGTGGTCTCCCTAGTGGTTCGATGCACAGCGCTGGGTTGAATCATACTGTCTCCCTTGCCATAGGCACATCGCGGCTATCGGGGTATCGAGGTGCGGGGTTCATCGCCGGCCGCCACCCATTGAACGCGGCTGCTGCTTCGTTGCTGCTTCGCTGCTGCTTCGCTGCTGC
>CAAKHB010000643.1:2225-15563 GCA_901007665.1 Aeoliscus strigatus
ACACACACACACACACACACACACACACACACACACAACACACACACACACACACACACACACACACACACACACACACACACACACACATTCTCCCTCTCTCTCTCTCTCTCTTTCTCTCTCTCTATCACACACACACACACACACACACTATGAACACTGCTGATCTGCTGTGGCTCACATCCAGGCTAATATTGATAGATTATGCATCTGACATGATGAAATAAATCTATGAAACAGCCCATTTATTGATTGGACCTGTATTTTCACCTGAATCTTAGAGTTGCTGGATTCACGCCTCCTCACCCAGATTCTATGCAGCAAAAGATGTCTGACGTTTGACCTCCATACGTTCATGTCACACAGATGCTGCCAGCGATGAGATGAGTGACTCGTCACTTTTAGTTCAGTGAACTGTACTTTTGTGATGCCCTCAGACCAGAAATGATCGATCTGGTGCTGTTTGGTTCTGACCTGATGAACACACACCTGTGTTTGTGTGTGTGCCTGTGCTGCGGGAGCATTTTACCATCAGAGTATTTGCTTTCGTCTCATAACCTGCCAAACTCAACTTGAGCGGAGCAACCACTAAGAGCCGAGTCGGTTGGCTGTTCATCATTCTTATCAGCTGGATTTCAGCTGGATTTGGGTTTTTACAACCTGCAGATACGAATTGTCAACACAGAGATTGAATGATCAAAATCCTTGGTTTTAAATATCATGTTTGACACAACTGCTGATTCACACTGATCTTCACTGGGAAGAAAGTCGACTCCCACAGAAAGACAGAAGAATATTAGCTGAAAACTTGAGAGCAATAAATGAGCTGGGCATCAATCTGCTGCTCGCAGTGGATGAAATGTTTCTCTGGCTGCAGCCACAGGACACATGGTCAAAATTTTGTCCGACTTAAAAACAAGTGTTTGAATTTAATAGGAAGTCATGATGTTGCCAGACCCTTCAACTGGTAAATGAGCCAGAGGGCGGTATGTAGCCAAAGCTGTGGCAGCTGTACGAAGTCAGTACGAAGTCTCTGTAGAAACAATCGGACAGCCGATCTGGGAAACAATTGTCACTAATGTCATTAAATCTCTCACATCAACAAACTTTCCCATGAAAACATGTTTGGTCAAAACATTCTGGACGATCTGAAACAGTGAGTACAAGAAGAATCAATCACTCAATCAATATGTCAGTCAGCCAACCAATCAATGAGCATTATTGAATGTTCAGTTCTCAAACTGCTCGTCAAAGGATGTGTCGACAAAATGCCTTTATGGTAGCAGACCCCACCGCCCCCACATGTGCGCGCGCGCGCACACACACACACACACACACACACACACACACAATATGGTGGGATTACTTTCAGTGTTGGAGCAGAAGAGGCATCATGTCAGGGATTAACTCCTGAACAAACATTCTTCAGGCAGTGAGAGACGAGGAGAGGAGAGGGGGAGAGGAGGAGACAAGAGGAGAGGAAGAGTAGGAGAAGTGATGTTTGTCTATTGACACGTTAAAGTCATGAGCTGTGATCCTCATCAGTCACATGGTGCAGCTGATTATTTCTGTTTTGGTTTATTCACATCTGATCAGATGAAACCATTGTGATTTTCCTCTGTCACTCTTCTTCTCCTCTTCCTCACCCGTCGTCCTCCTCTTCTCCTCCTTTTACTCTCATCCCCTCTCCTTCCTGCCTGTCTGTCAGCTGGTGGAGAGGCGACAGCAAGTCTCCACGCCGTAAACCGATCTGCCTCAGAGAGCGCGCGAGGCAAAGCGGGAGAGGATTCCTGATATGGATCTACCTCAGAAAGTCGGCCAAACAAAGCCTCACCTGTTTTCACCACCCAGCCTCTCTCCTCATCCACCTCCTCAGTCCTCATCCTCTGCTGCTACTCAAACACTTTGTCAGTTTGATCATTCTGTTCTGGTCCTGTTTCCGTCAGGGTTTATGGAAGCTTTGATACACAGAAATACCTGTTAGTGGTGCCCCACCCCCCCACCAACGGAACACAACTTCACCCCCCCGTCGCTCCAGGTCACTGTCCTGACTCGGGCTCCCGGGGGCCAAACCCAGACATGAGAGTTGGCATTGAGGAGCCGAGTGTCCGATATCAGTTAATGTGAGATACAACTAATTAGTCCATTATCGGCCCCCGGCGCTCAGCCACTCATAAATTGGAGCCACTCAAAGGTCGTTTATTATTTATCAAGGGGAGGGGGGACTGTTTGCTTGTTCAACATATCAAGATTAGATTCAACTTGCCACACACACACACACACACACACACAAACACACACACACAGACTTGTGTCGGCATCAAACAAACTTGAGGGTTCGTTCAAAGGTCACAGTAAAGAATGAATTGTTAGCGTGTTATAAATGTTGAATAAGATAATGTATCTCAGTATGAAAATGTAAAAAACGTCACGCAAATTCCAGCACGTGGATACACAAAAGTCAATCTGATGAAGTCTAGGCAGAGCAAATGGAATTAAGGTGGTGGACTCAGTGGAGGGGGGTGCTGTGGATCTGTCCAACAAACACCAGACTCTGCAGGAATTTATCTAATGCACGTTTCCTGTGTCTCATCTGTATCAATGTCAGACACTGATGAGCTGCGACGTCAGAAGGAGTTTGATGTTTTATTGAAATAGGAAATGAGACTTTTCATACTTTTGACTCAGGTAATTTTCCTTCTATTACTGCTTAAAATGTTTTTTCCTCCTCTGACAAACATTTCATGTCTTCACCGGAAGTTGTGTTGACGTGAGAGAAGACAAACAATCCAGGCGAGACGACACTGCAGCAGTGATTTGTCATCGCTGCTCGCTGGTGTAGAAAAACAGAATAACACCATATTTTTTCACAGCAAGAAGATCTCTCTCCGCCGCCGCTGCTGGCAGCACGGAGTGTTTGCGCTGCCTTTAACAATGTGTTTAACTTCCAACAGCATCAGTTTGTTTACCCACAAAGGCACAACGAGACACGTTTCAGCCAGATTTGTCATTGTCTTTGCTGCCTCCATCAACACGCGCTGCAGCGAGCTGCCTCACCCATGCTGGGTATTTACCTCCGTAATCAGAGTCCATGCAAGTGTTGTGTTGTCTTTACGTCGTCGAGGTGCTATGTCATTTACATTCCCACACACACTCAGCGGGAGTCGGACTCAAGTGACGACTGGAGCAAAACATTCGTCACAAACAGCATCAGGCTTTTTCTTTTCTTTCCCTCTCCAAAGCTGAAATGTGCGCAGGTGACTTCAGCCGCTGTCAGCAAATAAATATTATTCCTCTCGCTATTTCACGTTTCTCACGCTGGATAAATTCACATGAATCAGTGTTAGGTGACTCACAGGGAGTCATACACGAGCTGAAACGAGTAACTCAATCAAAGAGGCAAAAAGAGAATCAAAGAGGCAAAAGGGCTTTGAATCGAGGCAATGTTTGACTTCTGGTTAAACAGAACAACATGTTTCACTCGGTGGACCAGAGACAATGAAGAAGCAGCAGCAGCAGCAGCAGAGTGAGCTCACACGATGTGGAGGAGTTGAAGAGGAAGCAGAGTGAAACGACTAAAACCTTCCAAAGTTTGTATCAATTCAAACTGAAGCTTCAATCCACTGCAAAGCAGAATCAGTGAAACGTAACATTAAGACAATCATACTTCGGCACACAAGGGACACATGCTAACGCTAAAGTTAGCATCATTCAATGTTGGGTGAAGAAATGTGTAAATAATGTTGACATGTGATCAGCAGCTAGACACTAAACATCTGTTTCTCTGTTGTACATTTAATATTGTGCTTCAATAAATAAAGCATTTACATCTAATCAATTGATGGAAGAATCAGCAGAAAACTTTAGTTAGTAAAATAATCAATAGTGGCAGCTCTAGTCATAACACTTAGATTTCTGCATCATTGTGCATGAAAGATGTCAACTGTTATAACTAGGAACACAGAACAGACAACGTCCGTGTATGATTGGATTGTCATTTGTGATCCCGGATGCCGCAGGCGTTAGTTAGTTTTATCCCAGAAAAACTGCTGAACTCAAACTCATGAGATGGACCAACCATGTAATCGTTCTATTTCGCAGATATCAATGAGATTTGTTCACATCAGATTTGTTGGAGATATTCGCTCTTCGACTGCCCGTCATTGATAACAAACACAAAAACATCTGCTCCTGTCGCCTGCAGACTCCTGCCTTCAAATTGCAACTCGTAACGATCAGTCACAAACGACAAAACTCTTTAGGCTGAGCAGCTCACTAGGTGTCATGACAACTGCGGCCACTAGAGGGCATCTGTCACCATGCGCAACGAAAACGCTAATCAACATCCAGATTGACATTTCAGAGCAGAACTAAGTGTCACAGGTGGAAACGAAACGAGCGAGCAGACGGCGTCCTGTGATCTGACAGCAGAGACGACGGAGGGAAGATCAGCGAGTGTCTGGCTGTCATTGTCAGTGTAAGAACGACTCCTCCTGTTTGAGTCTAGGTGTCATTACAACAAGACAACAGCAGCTAATAAAGAAAGCGACTGCAGCCTGTGCGCTTTTGTCTCCCATGCTAATCAGCCAGCTGATGCTGCTGCTCGCCGCTTTGTTCGCCCCAAACAAACAGAGCAGCATCGCTGTCAGCATCACACTCTGAGCTGACATCTTTCCTCAGATCAATACTGTTGTTTTGTTTTTATCCTCCTCTGTTGATCCTGCAGAGGTCTAGCTGAGACGGTGCTGCCCCACCGAACACGCCAGCTGCTGACAGACAGGTCTGTTCCAACATCTGGCGCTCAAACTTCCTGTTTGCATGTGTGATGGTGCTGTGGATCATCAGCAGATACACATGTCTGCTGTGGACAGAGATACATGAGTTCTAATGTTGTACACGTCACCTCTGTGGTTTGAGATCAGACAATATGTGTTAGCTGCAGCTTTTCACAACAAAAGACATTAAGAAGAGGCCGTGTGTGTGTGTGTGTGTGTGTGTCGGTCAGCTCTGGGTTTTGTTTCCCCAACAGTCACACAGAGTTTACAGACACAAAGACTTCTGCAACAAATCCCCTCAGCTCGTGCAGTCTCAAGGGTTTATCTCATGATATTAAACATCAAATCTGTGTGTGTGTGTGTGTGATCAGGGGAACTTAACAATAGACTGTCGCTGTTTCTCTCTTTGTCTGTTTGATTGCATTGCCTTCTTTCTTTGCACATTCCTTATTATAATTATTATTCTTTGGTTTGTGTGTATTTATTTGATTTAATAACAAAAATAATACAATAGCACAGCAAATGATGTAATAGACAAGTGAGTTCCTGAATCGTCACAGAATTTGACTGTTTATTCAATGTCTTGCTTGTCTGTCTGAAGGAGACTGGAATGCATTCAGCAGTGATTTACAACGGACAAATGGTGATCAGATGTGTGGAACCGCTCCATCGGGAGTCATTCTGTGACAGCGATGGAACATGCTAAAAGCTAACCGCTATCAGGGACGTTTCCAGAGGGCAAGTGTGCCGATGCTAGCCGCTAAAAGCTAGCAGAGAGTAGGAGCATGAATCCACGGCCTACCTGCAGGAACAGGTAGACTGTTGGTTCCTCACTCCAACGCAGATGCACGTGACCAACGAGAGGATTCTACCGGCGACAAGAATCTAAACTGTTCATCCATCAACCAGAGATGTGACATGCAGAGCTGTAAAAGCAAACAAATCGAGGCGTTACGGAGGATGAACGTGTGGCGTGTTTGATTTGTATGGAATCATTGTGCATGCATCTGTGCCTTTGTGTGCCTGTGCGGCGAGTGCGAGTTAATCACTGTCAGACGAGCGTCAGGCAGGTGGTGTTGTCTTTAAATCCAAGTCCCAGCTGTACCTGCTCCACCTAATAACTCTGCGTGTGTGTGAGTGTGTGTGAGTTGGCGTCTTGGGATGTGGTTGATGATCCAATTCACCGGAGGCGGCAGCGTTTCCCACTCCCCCTAAATCACACCTCTACACCCTCAATACCCTCAACGCCATATTATAGCTTGCCACTGTTGTTTGTGTGAGTGTGTGAATTTTCACATGGCACCACCCCCCCGACAGCCCCCACCGCCCCGAGCTCGTCTTTTCTTGTTCTTTCTTTGGTCCGTCCTTCATCCCTCGCTCTGTTGTTTTCCCATGATGCTTTAGGAAACACGGCACACTGCTGCTCGTCTGTTTAGACAACATGCTATTGTTACAACAAGCGAGAGACTTTCACAAAGAGACCCGGAGACGACACCGCTGATGTACTGGAAGAAATTATACTCTGTCTGTGTGTGAGTGTGTGTGTGTGTGCGTGTGTGTGTGTGTGTCAGTGCTGTTAGGCAGGAGGAGGACAGACTAACAAGATGAAGATCTGTATGAAGACACAGACAAAAAATTGCCGGTGATTCAGAGTCGCTGACTGACTGATCTGACTGATTAACGAGTTTCTCCTGTTGAAATGTTATTGTTGGAGATTTAACTTGTCACTGATCAATGCATATGTCTACACGAAATTGTATACAAATTGACATGACTAAGGCCATCTCCAAAAACCAGTGTTTGTTATTAAAAATTTTCCATGAACAGAAACGTCTCAAGAAATGTATAACCTCCAGACCTGTGGGAGGCGCTGTAATCCTTCTACAGACAAAAAAAAACAGGAAGAAGAAAATGGAAGAGAATACGAATGGAGCCAGAAAGGAGACGTGTGGACAGATGAAAAAAACACACACAGGCTCCGGAGTTTCTGCTGCAGCAGTGTTACACTGTCATCTGCCATTGTTGTTGTCGTGAGTGGGGTTAACACATGCAGGTTACGGCAGAGGCGGGGCTATGGTGTCATCTCTTCAGGACAGATATGTAGAAGTAGTGATGCAAATGTATTCAGATTTGTTCTCGGGTACCTGGTTAAGAAAATGATAGATGATGAAGTATTCTCTCCAAAATGCCGGACCATGTGGACGAAATGTCCAAATGATTAAAAAACTGAAACACCTGAACTCGTCTCTGTGTGTACTGAGACACCTATAAGTGGCTCACACTTGATTCTGCAAAACATGAACCATGACAGATAAATAAAATCAACTGGATCAATTCATCAGCCAATATGAGACAGATTCAGTCAACATTCTTCTAGCAGCACCAACAACTTGTACGTCTACACACACATACACCTACTTCTACCTCTGAACATACACCTTACGTCTACACATACCTACTTCTATATCAACACACACCTACCTCTACGTCTACACACACACAATTCTGTGTCGACACCACACCCACTTCTACTCACACCTATATCTACAACACAGCTACTTCTACACCTACACACCTACTTTTAAACCCAACTTCTTCCAGTTTGACAGGATTTATGCATCACTTTGATGATGATGGTGTAACAGGAGATGGGCCCCCAAAGTTGACCATGATCACGGTCACATGATGTCACATGACGTCATGAACACAGTTCTTCTGATGTGTCTGTCCCATTTGAGGATGATGAAGCTGCAGCAAACAGCACAAACAGCCCAGTGGTCATGTAGAAAATAAATGAAAGCGACATTGTGAATGAATATGAATGATGTGGCAGCGATCTGACTCTTAAACCGAGATCAATGGAAGTGATTTGATAGAAAGAGACGACAGAAAGCTGCTCTGTTTGCAGCTCCCAGATCAATCTATCTCAGCAGTAAATGGAGATTATTAAACAGCAGGAGACAAGGAGAGTTTCTCCTCCTGCCAATCAACCGGTGGTGCCTGCTCCCCCCTGGTCCCCCTCTGCCATCAGTGCAATTCTCCGTTTCCATGGCAACCGTCTCCAAGCTGATGGCAGGCAACTGGAAGGATGAGGTGGGGTCTCCAGGCAGTCAGGGGGCAAACTCTCACTCACACACACACACACACACACACACACACACCCACACACACATGCACACACATACACACATGCACACCACCAGCTGGAGTCCTCTCTGTCTGTCATGTCCTGCAAGTGTGTGTGTTTCTCTGTGTGTGTGTGTGTGCGTGTAGTATGTTGTTAGGACATTAATGTGTTTACACAGTTACTGTGGGGTAAAAAATCAAAAACAAACAAAATTAGGCTGAAGACAGTGTGACTGTGTGTGCATGTCTGTGTGTGTTTCAGGTATGTGTGTAGTAAAGGACTGACCCCAGATGGTTACTATGGTTACTGCTGTGAAAATGTATTACTTCTGAACATACACACACAAATGCACATACACAAACACACACAAAAACTAAAACCACACAGGTGACTTAAAATGGCTGAATGCAAACACAGGTTGAGAGTTCAACTTCAAGTGTGAAACTGAAGCTAAAACAATCCATAGCTGTCACACATCATGTATGTGAATTCTGTTATTATTATTTGCTGATTTTGTTGAGGATGAACCACACATGTCCAGAGCCACAGACATGTTCTGACGGGTTTGGACACAACGGATTCTCTTCAAAGGCTTGTCAGAGCTGCAGACATCATGAACAACAAACAAAACTGATCAACAATGATGTTAAATATGTTGTTGAAACTATAATCACAGCTGCAAACAGCTTCGATTGGCGCATGTGTTCGATTCTGGGAGCTACTGGGACTTAGGACGACACCTGCACATCTCACGTGATCCTGACACAGTCAGTCTGCGAAGCATCTCTTTGTTTTTGAGTGTCGTCCTCCGTGCCTCAAACTGTTTGTGTGGCAGCAAAAATGGCATCATCAGGACCAAAAAGCAGCGATGCCATCATCATCATCATCATCATCGTCATCATCATCATCCTCAACATCGTCCTCCTCATCCTCCTCATGGCGCTGCTATCACCATCACTCTCCAACGCCTACTTAGGATTCACTTGTGGGGTTTGGACGTCTCTCTGTCTGGCACCCATTCCGCCTCCTGTGTGACGGCAGCGACACCTGGAAGATTGAACATCCTGTCGCACACACGCGCCTTTTGTCAGACAAAATATGTTTCGCTATTTGTCGGCACCATTAGAGCGCATTTCCTTTTTTCCCCTGCATTGTTATGCTCAGAGTATTCATATCATCTCTGTCGTCTGCAGAGAGCGAGGTCTGGGGAGGGGGATGGGGGGGATGCATTAGTGGCGCTTTGGATGCGGTTGGACTGACAGAAGATATTATTGGCTGGATTTTCTCCTTTTGTCAGAGAGACATCAGTCAGTCAGTGTGTGTGAGCGTTGCTGCTGCTAACTGGGTGTGCTGGGGGTTGTATGTATGTATGTATATGGTAAATGGAAATACTTCAAGGGAAGTACGGCAAGTACATTTACGATTGAAGACACAAGATGAAAACTTTAAATAGTTGCAGGCGACTGGTAAAGTTGTATATATTAATTATTAGTATCATCATCATTAATAATAACACATAATAATAATATTTTGTTATTGTTTATATGTCCTAATTATTGATAACATTCAATAATATTAAGTTGTATTATATTATGTTATAGAGAAAATGAAATCATGTGCATGTAAACTTCCTGTCTCATCACGTCACTGGATCTGCAAACACTCTACATTTTCATTTGGCGTTTTACAGATTTGTTTGCAATTTGCACGACATTTCCATGAAAGCAGCAGCTGAGTTTGTGTGCTCGACTGTGAGACTCGATCAGATTCAACCTGCGGAGCTGAAATGCGTCGAACAAGCGACCAACCATTGCATCCTAAAGACCTGAAACTTCAACCTTCATAAATGATGTTCGATTATCAGTCCTTTATGAGCAGTCCTCTGTGCTTTACCATCGTTATTCCTGATTCATTATTTTCATTTAACTTCTCCTCCCTCCCTCCCTCTCTCCACCGGTGTCCACAAATGAGGAACCGACAAAGAATCTTTGTCAAAATAGCAATGAGACTTTCGATTTTCCAAGGAAATGGACAGGTTTCACTTTGTCAGACATAATATTAGTACTCAGATGCCAGTGATCTGAGTTTGGAGCTATTAGTGCTGTTACCATGGTTACATGTTCTCAACCAGCTACTTGATGAGCAGCATGTACAGAACCTTGCTACATACACAGTACGAAAGGTGTACTGATTCTTATTTTTATTTTAATTGGAGTTGCTGTTCTTGAATTTATTTGCTTTAACTTTTTATAGATTTGAATTTGCATTAGTCTGTATTTTATCCTGGTTTTCATGTTTGATTTCTCTAACATTTTTGTTGTAAAGCACTTGCATGTTTGTATGAAACTGATGCTGTTGAGATAGTTATGTATTATGTATTACTAATTCTTAAGCCAGCCAAGGAGTTTGTTTTTGCTCACGTTTGTTTTAGATAGATAGATAGATAGATAGATAGATGGATAGATGGATAAATAGATATAATTTCAAGATGTAATTTCGATTACATTTAAGACTGAATTAATGAAAACCAGTGAAAAAGATTCACTCTTATAAAGTCAGATGAAAACCTGATTTCTACACATCTCACAAGCATGCACACACACTCACGTACACACACGTGGGACAGTGTTGAGGCTGAACTTTGTAGATTTGACTGATTCAAGGGGTGGTGAGGGGTCATGCTGACACTGATGTACGAGCCTCTAATGAGCTGAGCGATCGGCTGCTGACGGAGACGAGGAATATGGTCGACACACACTCAGTGTGTGATCCATGGTGTGATGGTTCCCAAACACTGAAGCCGATACGTCAGGACGGGCTGAAGTTTGACTCCAAACAGCCGCAGGGATCAGATACAGGTTGACTCTGCTGACTGAGACGAAGGCGCAGAGCGATTACCAACAGACGGTTAAGTGTGTTTCATTTCCATCTCTGAAAATATCAGAACAGATCAATTAGCTGTGAACACACATGCACGCACCCACACCCACACACACACATCAGAAGCTAAGGACACTTTGAAAACTGGTGGTTACGAACTGAATATAGTTCCTGTGCGGCTCCTGATTGGCTGCTTCGGCGGAGGGATTCTCAGTGAATCCAGTGACGTGACACCTGACCCAGCACCTGAAGGATGAGGTTCCACTGGAGACAGGAAGTGACACGTGACCAATCATGGCTTTTTGCCTCCAGCCGAGCGCAAGTTAAAGCAGATTCATTCAGGACGCGTCATCGTAGTTGTGCATGTGATTGTCGCATGTCCCTCTGCTCATGCTGATCCTGAGCTAAAGATCCTGTAATTACTGAAACATCGCCTCAACGGCGCCATGACATGATTATCACCCTTCACTGTGACTCTAACGTGTGAGCACTGCTGCCATGCAAAGTGCACAATGAAAACCAGCGAATCGCTCCGAGAATGTCCGACAAGACACTGTTGACCTGCTAAACAAAAACCTGTGTGTGTGTGCACACGTGTGTGTGCGCATGTGTATTTGTTTGTTTGTGTGTGTGTGTGTGTGTGTGTGTGTGCGCGCGCGCGTGCACTCACACACATCATGGAACCGCAGAATAAATGTGTGTTTCTGTCGTAGGAAGCGTCAATCTGAGTTTACACACAGACAGAAGTCACATTAGCAGTTCTGCCACCCCGCCCATCTCACATCTCACATCTCACTCACACACACACACACACACACACACACGCACACACACACACACACACTGCATGAATAAGTGTGTGAATATGTAAAAGTTTGGATGTTGTTCAATATATGTGGAGACGTGGTTGTCGTTAGGGTCACGTGCTTGACACACACATTCACACGTGCACACACACATACGCACACACCATCACAAACTACATGTCCAGATCATACAGTTACAGTCTAATAATCCTGTGGAATCTGTCAGGAGACACAGAGGACGGAGATGTTTGACCGTGGGACATAAGTACCTCCTCATTTCCTTACCTGCCTCCTTCTTCCTCTCCTTCCAGTCCTTTCCTATCTCCTCACTAACATCCTCCTTCATTCCTTCATGTTGCTGTTTTCAATAGGCTGATTGAGGTTAAGTTTGACTGATGAAGACACGTCAGTTTTCGTCTGCGTCTTTGATTGACAGCTTGTCACAGCAGAGGGCTCTGACCAATGGCAGCAGTCGATCCTTGTTCTCTTTGTGTTAAACAGAACCAAATTATGGCGTCACATCACATCACATCCGCGTTGCTTCGTGCTGGCGGCCATGATGCTTCCTTCAGCAAGTATTAGTGTCATGTCGGAGCTTGCCACTGCTCAGCTGACGCTTGCCACTGACTCCCGTGGTCTGGACTCATGTGACCATCGTGTGACCATCGTGTGACAATCATGTGTTCCAGTGAGTTCACACTGGGCTGAAAATCACAGACAAAAACTCAGATTCTTTATTTCCACTGAAGCACAGTGATAAATGTCACTGAAGCAGATTGCTGTCTGACTTAAACGTGAAGAGGATTCCTGTTGAACCGAACGGCCGTTACCAGCCTCCTTCCTGCTCAGTTAGCGTAGTTGAAGTGAGCGTGTCAAACGACGGAGGATGTGTGGCATTGAGCTGCGGATCCAACACGGAACCAGGACTGCCTCATTATTACCCTCAAAAGACCCGACTCACTCCCAGAGAGAAACACAGGGAGAAAAGAGAGTTAATTTGCACTCAGAGTGCGTCCTCCACCTCCTCCTCCTCCTTCGTCTTTTCTCTGTCTCACTCTTTTCGATCTCAGCCGGCCGAGAAAGCGAGCAAAGGCTCCGGGGCCCCTCAATAAGGGACTGTGATTGTGTCCGTGGCCTCGCCCTCTTTCTCCATCTCATTTCCACCATTAATTGGAGCTGCTGCTGAATCGAGCCTTTCTCCCTCGCAGAGTGTGCATCTCAGACGTAATTGCTATGAGCTTTAGAAGGCCAAAGTGTTGGTTTAAGGGCCCCTGACCTTTGACCTCCTGGCTAAAAGTCCCCCCTCCTCCTTCCTCTCCTCCTGTGAGTGTCCTTTCTGCCCCGTTTACCAGATATTTTGTCAGCTTTGTTAGCTGGCGAGGAGCTAAAGAAGCATCGAGGAGGAAGAATGCTGATCTGCTCGCTGAAGTTCAAAAACAGTATGATGTTGTTTCATCACATCGGAGGTCAGACAGAGCTGTCAGATTATTTCATGTAACTCCATTGTACAAAAAACAAATCTGCAAATGCATGACTGTATCTGACTGGTTCACCCACGCACACACACACACACACACACACACACGCACACACACACGCATGCACGCACGCAGGCACGCAGGCACGCAAGCACTCTGATCTGCTGCAGCTCAGTTTAGACAAGAAACATTCAGTGTGTTTATCTGAGTCATTGCTGTCTTTCAGTGTGTGTGTGTGTGTTTCATAAACTGCTCTACGTGTGTTTGCACAC
>CAAKHB010000645.1:2615-7615 GCA_901007665.1 Aeoliscus strigatus
GCTGGTGTAAGAAAATAGACATATCAGTCAGTGTGTGTGTGTGTGTGTGTGTGTGTGTGTGTGTGTGTGTGTGTGTGTGTGTGTGTGTGTGTGTGTGTGTGTGTGTACGTGTGTGTGTGTGTGTGTGTGTGTGCAGGCTGGTGAGCTGAACCAGCAGTATCAGACCGACAGTAGAAGCTGGGCTCCAGTCCTTAGCTGGTGACAGAACATCTGCGTCGACTCGTCACTGCGGCCTGACGTTGTACTGTCACAGAACTGAATCCGGCATCGAAGTCCCATTTCTCTGCAGCAACATGAACAATTCACGACCTGATAGAAATCACGCTGGCAACTGTGGGGGAGAGACCAATTCGGAACCTTGTTCTGTAGATGAGTAAGAACAACCTGGATGCTCTGTAAACCCAAAACCACATGTTTTTTGGTTCAATTAAAATAGAGTTTGTTAGGTTTGTGTGTTAGGCAGTTGGTTTGAATTTAAAGGAGGACATTCTCATGATCATCTTGATGACAATTAACCCTTTAACATCGACGGTAGCCCCAGCGCTACATTCACGCTTGCATACTTTGGAGTACCGCACCGTAATTATGCAACACTTTGCATGATCATGAACATTTCCTGAACGCTGAGGTGTCACTCAGTTCCTCTACCTGGTGTGAAGAAGGAGAAGAAGAAAACCTCCACTGGTTCCTGAAAGCTGAGAACAGCCACATTGCAGCCATTATGCTGATCCCATCCTCTCTGTTGCTAGAAGCAAGCGAGTCATTACTGTTATGACAGCAACTTGGCTGTGAAGTTCAACTTCTCAGCTTTTAGGAACCGTTTTCTGACGCGACGGTCACGTGATAACAATTCTCCCAAGTATGCTAGTGTGAGTGTATTGGTAGGAATACGTCGGTGTTTAAAAAATGGTTCCACATCCGTCGGAGCCGATGGTGCTGGACGTTGGAGGAAAACGTTGTCTAGTCGTGGTCACCGACTCACATGGCTTTTAAACATTCAAGATTCATTCAAGGAAGCTGTGAAACATGAAAACAACTGGATTTCAACTGGATCCTTCAGCATCAATGCTAGCCATGATAATTGCCTCGTATAGCGTGTGCACACATCAGATTGATTGATTTGAACATATTTGTATGTATTTACATTGCTTTAATCTAAAGGACATGATTAGTATGTTATTGTTTAGGCCACAAGAGTCAAAGCACTTCAGAACTTGAGTTGACGATTAACTTTCTGCTGCAAACAAACAAAAGTTGACGGTCAGACGAAGGTTTGATTTGAATCATTTCTGTCTTATTTTTCCTTCTTCACGTTCTTCTTTTGCCACATGACCAACCAATCAATCATAGCTGTGAGGTGAGAAGCTGATTTATAGACTGCGCCTGTTTGTTTGTTTGTTTGTTTATCGTCCACCAAGGAATGCAGCGAGAACTGAGACGTTTACACAGCAGGAAACTGCTGTTTCACTCCCTCTGCCCGTATTAGGCTCTTCTCACACTTGACTAAAAGATATGCGCTCATGTTGCTATGCTAATTTGGCATGCTGGGTTTTTTGAATTTCCCCCAACATGAAAAGCCAGCGGCTGAGCAAATGCTAAACTATTGTAAAATCAAAGGAGGAAGAGATTATCAAATTAAAATTCCAAATATTTGTGTTTGTTGAAGGAAAGGGGGACAATGGATTCATCGATTGATTTTTTACACGGTTATTTCAGTTGCTAGCAAAAAGGTTTGTTACAAATTTGTTTTCCAAGTTGTTCTTTGAGCTACGAACGGTACCGTAAGTTGCAAATGGAATGCCACTCTTTCCTCGGACTGTCCGAGGACAGTTTATACTGGTTATGTTGTCAGTGGTCAATGGGAATGTTGTTACAGTGCAGGTGTACGTACAGATTTTGACCAGCTGGGTTTCACCCGGAAATGACATCACAGCGAGTTACGAACTCAGACATCCTGTGCAACTGGAATGCATCGTTCCACTCTCTGTATTTTAGGTTGAAGTGTGTAAAGTACGGCTGCTTACATTTGACATTGTCAGTTGATTGTCAGCCATGAACTGCACATTTCCAGGAATGAGACTCAGCAAAACGACAGCGAAACGGAAGCCGCCTCCTCCCTCTCCCCTCTGCAGATACCCTGCCCCGACACTGTTTCTGAGGATGGATTGAAAAATATGGCAAAGGGGAAATCCAGGGGATGTTTGTGTGCTTGAAATGAGATAAGACGACCTGAGCCAGCAGCGGCTTGCATTGTTTTTAGGAGGGTGAGTTGTTTTTTTTCTGTAGTTCTTAATGTTGATATACTGATCAGCCAAGAAGAGAAGATACTTTTCTACGAGGGATGTCATGATGTCAGATTATCTTCAATCCTGCAATGAAGCTAACCGAATTTTACTCTCTCACGCACACACTCTTTACTATTATCACCCATTATTTCCCTGTAAATATTATCAGCAATCTTGTCTGAAGTGATTTCCAGACACATCTGGAGCTGCCACTTAAGTCTATCGTACTTTATGCTGCATTTACCTGGAATCAGACATCTGCTGGACGGAAGAGAAAAAATAACAGTCGGCACAACGGCGAAACATGAACCACGTGACATGTTACTCTGGCGACATCGTATTGTTTACAGTAAATAAAATACAAAAATACAATGGAATACACTGTGGACATTTAAGTTCAGTATTCAAGCCTTACATGGTGTTTTTTTTTCTTACTGTCATTTGTTGTTTACATTAAAAAATATCGATATGCTTGTTAAGAACTGGAATGCGTATTTTTGAATTTATTTATTTTTATGTAAATATCATTTGCACATTTAAGGTCATAAATGTCCTGCTTTGTGACACTGCACACATCCACAAAATGGATGTGTTAAATAAATACAAATACTGTGAAGAAATACTTTTCACCATCTCAGGAATATTTTTTTTCCTCTTCTGTTACACATACATCATGATATATCAAAGATATAATGTCTGTTATCACTGTATTGTTGTTGTATTGTTGTATAAACTGTATTGCTGTGGGGAGTACACTGGAGTTGGATGGTGGGATTTTTCTTTCCTTACTTAATGCCGCAAAGTGTCCTCCTTGTTGGTGTTGTGGAAATGGCCACCCTACCTATTGGGTACTGCCAGAGATGTTAGCAGACACATTAGCAGAGGAACTAGCAGAGAGGTTCCTGCAGCAGCTGCAGGTCACATCTCTGTCGTTGGTCACATCTCCTGGTCATTTTGTCTGTAACTGAAACTCAACTGTTCCACCAACTGGATGTGTTTATTTGCTGGATACAACTGTGGAAACTCAGTTGTGTCTGTTGCTTCCTGTCAGTGAGCCTCTCTAAGTCTGATGACAGTCATCGCACAGTCGTCTCACACAGAGAAGATGCCGAGCTGATTGAAATGAACTAGTGTGTGAAATACAAATTGATACCATTTTTTATCTCCTAAGAGAAATTCACAAATTCATGAGAAATTCATGTGTTACTTTCATGTATTGTTTTTATGCTGCTCAGAAATCACACATCGTAACACCCATTTCACCACATGAACATCAGCTGACGAACCGTGTCTTTATCATTTACTTTCAAATATTTTGCAACACTGGTCAGATGCTTCAGTGTTCATCAGAGCAGAAGTAGTTGACGCTCTTTTTTTCCACTGAAATCTGGCGTTGATGGGATGTGTGTGTGTGTGGGGGGGGTGGTCGTGAGTCCGACGGCTCAGTTGGATCAAACCAACGAAGAAATTTGTGTTTTTTTCGGCTGGCGTCATTAGCAAACAAGCGACCAATCAGTCACAAAGTGCGGCGTGATCGACCGGCACAGTGAGCAGCACAATGGCCGAACCGCTGTGAGAAATAGGGAAGAGGAAGAGAGTTGTTATGTTGACGGACAGATAAAGATCTGCTGTGACCAATCAGTGGCTTTTCCCAGGAGGAGGAGGGTGAGACGACAGCATGTATGTATGTATGAGAGGGTTGAATATCCTGTTGCTGGTGTGTGTGTGTGTGTGTGTGTGTGTGTAATTTACCAGTAACTGAGCTCAGTCCACAGATGTTGTTGAATTAGTGATCCAATAGATGTCTGAGTTATTTCCTTCTTTCAACACATCTAGCCTGACTGATTTCGATACAATGCTGTCAGTGACACATTTCTGTCAGTCTGCTCATACGTCGCATGTAAGAACACGAAAGAACGCATGTATGACTGTGTGTGTGTGTGTGTGTGTGTGTATGAATGACTGAATGGACATGTTTTCACTGCCACCATGAACGCTACGACATGGTCACCCCCTCCTCTGAGCTGTCCCTTCCTGTCCACAGCAGCTCTTCAACATCGCGACACTTCATAAGGAAATCAACTGTTATTTTTGTGAATTAACATTTGTGTGTGTGTGTGTGTGTGTGTGTGTGTGTGTGTGTGTGTGTGTGTGTGTGTGTGTGTGTGTGTGTGTGTGTGTGCCTGGGTCGGGGTGTGTGCTGGGCATGCAGCTGCAGCTTTAACAGTCTGTTAATCACACTCATCTGCTGAGATGTGATGTAATGGAAGTTTCCAGAACCGAGGGTTTATCAAATGGAGGGTGTGTGTGTTTGTGCGAGTGTGAAACTTGTTTATGAGAAATGTAAACCCAGTTATGCACCAGATGTGCATGAGTGTTTTATAGAGGATATCTGGGGTTTGAGTTTGCAGCTAGAAATGGTCGGTGTGTTCTAGCCACAGCTGAGACATTCACTGGTTTGTCTGCAGCTTTTCTACATTTGGAAACCAGCTGCAGCGTCAGTCTCCTGTTGCCACTGGCAACCAACAGGTCAAAGTTTTCAAATGGACCGGTTGCAGACAACGATGCTTCAGCCTCAACACGTTTAAACATCCAGTCCACAGCGGACACATGCTGCCAAGCCAACCTTGGGCGAACTGTGTTAGTAATGCGGATGTTTGATCAGCAGTTAGACATTAGACATTGACCTTTGACCTATGACAGGAAACGTACATG
>CAAKHB010000645.1:28654-41125 GCA_901007665.1 Aeoliscus strigatus
CTGCAGCCTGCATTATATGTGGTTGCATTTCTGTGTTCCTGTAAAGCACTTGGAGGCACTTTGTGTCTGAATGGCTCCATATAAATAAATGTGCCTGGCAAAGGATTCGTGTGAATGGGCTTTTAAAAACAGCTTTAATGACCCAAACAACCTGAGTGTGAGGCATTAAAGGAGAAATGCAAAAAAAAAAAAAAAGCTCCAATCACCAACCAATGCTGCTCGCCACCGGACTCATTGTTCTCTGAATTAATTCACACATAGACGGCGAGGACGCGTTGTTCTGCTGCTCTGATGTTTTCCTCTGTTGACTTTGTCTTGTTTTTCCATCTCACGGCCCAGAAACACTTTTTGATATTTTAAATGTCAGAT
The DNA here is from genome assembly GCA_901007665.1 of Aeoliscus strigatus. NCBI lineage: Eukaryota > Metazoa > Chordata > Actinopteri > Syngnathiformes > Centriscidae > Aeoliscus > Aeoliscus strigatus. Next base: position 29,024 of record CAAKHB010000645.1, read on the forward strand.
TAATAAAACATGGAATGTGTTCCTACGCCGGGCGCAAACAAACAAACACAACAGGAAATCGACTTCTCGGCGATAGTCAGAGGGAGCAAAGCAGCAACTGAGTTCTTTTTGAGCCTTTGACACCCACCGTATCGCTGCCGACACATTGGCGCTAGCATACTTTGGAGTACCGTAATCACTATTTGCATAATCAGAAAACGTCGAACACTTCCTGAAGGCTGAGAAGTGTCAGTCGGTTCCTCTACTGGGTGTAAAGAAGGAGCTAGAAGGAGAAAACCATCGGTTCCTGAAGTTCCATGTTGCTGTCATTACGGTAATGACTCACCGGCACTCCAGCAACAGAGCAAATGAAATTACCATAATGACAACGACATGGCTCGAAACAGTCACACAATTAGTACTGTGATTATTGTATTTAGTGCTGTAATAAAATTGTATTTATTACTGTAATTACTGTATTTTTTGATTTCATTCAACATTCTCATTCATTTTCTTTTTATGACCGTGTGCAGTGTTTATGCCTCCGTTTCTTTTGTCCTTTGATAATTTTATTCTAGGTTATACATCTGCCACCTTGTACCAAGACATATTCTTGGTATGTACAATCATACTTGGCAATAAAACAGACTGATTCTGTAATTACGGTAAATGATGCTTGTATGAATGTAGCACCGGGGGGAAACGTCGGTGCATTGTTGTTACTGTCACGTGACTCAGCAGGTTCACTGGTCATCTGCTGACGTCACAGTTTGGTGTCTCCCTCCGGTTCTGGGCACGAATCATGTTCTCACCTGAAGAGGTTGAACCTTGAGACGGAACGTGGAGAGAAGACCTCAGTGATGAGCCTCGGTGACAGTGTCCCAGAGAGACGAGCTGCTTCCTGTGGGGTTCTGGACCGTCAACAACAACAACAACAAATCCACCAACAACACACTGTAGATAAACTCTCACTTTGGCACTTATTCATGTTCAGGGACTCAAATCGCCCACAGTCCCGGGTGGCTCCTCAACCCCCCCTTCCCTCTGCTGCTGCATTTGATCAACATGGAACAACTCAAGGATTCAGATGAACAATGACAGAGTATAACAACAACAAGTCACTGTCTCACTCTACAGGAATTATTGTCACCTATTGATCGTCAGTTATTACACAATCAGCGCCGATCAACATCCGTGAGGAAACGACTGCGATAAACAACAAACACAAGTAATGAAACAGGCTCTCAGAGTTCACTTGGAGTACAGCTGACCAATCACAGTGGAGCTTTACCGTCAGTGGTCCAATCAGCTGTGAGAAAAGTGCAGTCTTCTTTTCTGCTCAGTCAGAGTTCAGAACTTCAGCTGTTAAATATTCAAACCCAGACGCAGCGGACGCGGGGGGCCGGTGTTAATGCAGTGAAGTTGTCCGGTATAAATGTCGGAAGGTTCAACTGACGCCGAGAAACATCCTCAGGCTGCTGAGAGGAGACATTCGTCTGTCTAATGTCCCACGTGTCAATCGAAACACCATTCAGATGGGATTTTAATGATCTGCTGTCAGTTAAAGGGAACCAGAGCAGAACAATAGGACACCTGGGAGGAGGAGGGAGGGGAGGAGGAGGAAGGGGAGGAGGAAGGGAGGAAAGGAGAGGAGGGGAGAATGGGAGAGGAGGAGGATTCAGGGTAGGACGTAGGGTAGGACGTAGGGTAAGACGTAAGGTAAAACGTAGGGTAAGACGTAAGGTACAACGTAGGGTAGGACGCAGGGTAGGACATAGGGTAAAACGTAGGGTAGGACATAGGGTAGGACATAGGGTAAGACGTAAGGTACAACGTAGGGTAGGACGCAGGGTAGGACGTAGGGTACAACGACTGTTTGTGTCATGTGACTTCTCCAGTTCTTCAGAGTGACACTTCTGTTTTTGACAAAAACATAGGACCAACCTGAAGGGGACCAGTGAGAGAAATGTGACGCCATCGGGTCGTAGTTAGTGCGGTAACAAGATCCGCTTGAAGGAAACAAAGACACAGTGATTCAACAACAGCGTGACCCGGACACACACAGAAGACAACACAGACTGAGGGACCAGAATCATGACCCGTCCACCGGTCGTCCATCTGTCCCCGTGTCCAAAGATCCTTTTCATCCGTTCATGCTGATTTCACACCACCACCACCTCCAGCGAGCTCTGTGAACACATGAACATCAGACGTCCCAGGTCCCGCCCTCCACAGGACGTCCCAGAGAGACAGAGGACGACGGTCTGGAGAAGTGGTTCTAATGAGGGCCTGTCACCGTCAATGACACAGCGGACGTCAACCGTCCATCATGTCTCGGGTCAATTCCCTGAACAACAGCTGCCGCCGCCGCTGCACACAGGCCCAGAGTCATTACCGACGCCGTTGATAAAAACATTTATCTGTTGATTACCGGCACCGGGTGACAGAGCAATTATGATGGAGTTCAAGTGGTTAACTCAGAGTGAGACGATTCCCACGTGAGGAGCCATCTGATCCACGTCCGTCTGCTCCTCGTCCGTCCGCAGCCAGGGAACAACGCTGCCGTGGCTCCTCCATGTTCCAAATGACCGTTTCCACAGCAGCAGCAGTAACGGCGAATCATTTCAGAACACTTGAGCCCAAAAGAGAGACAAATACCAGCTTGAAATATTTAGACATCCAACTGCTTACGTCTCATATAATTACGGCCGTTGTCATGGGAACAGCGACTGCATCTGTCAAAATGGAGGTGAGGAGAAAAACCCAACGTTTGAAAGAGGAGAGAGTCTGGAGAGTGGCTGATGATGAGAACAACCTCGTCCCTTACTGTTACCGTTACTGACAACCAAAGGAACTGTGTATGTCCGCACAGCAGAGAGGGAGACACGTCGTCACGGAGACGGGTTCAGGTGAACCGGCCTGGTCGCTGCAGTCGATCCCTACTGTCAGGGTATAACGTCGACGGGTCACATGAAGGCCAGGCAACCGTTCACACTCACAATCAAGCTTTTGGAGGTGCCAGGAATCTGGAGTACCCGGAGAGAACCCACATAGACACAGTGAGAGCATAGAAATTCACCAGGGACCTGGTTAGTGACCGTTTTCTCTCAGTTTCCGTTCATTTTCTTCTTTCTGTGCTTGTTTCCATCTCATGCTCTCTATGATAGTGTATTTCCGTGTCAGCATTACAGCTCCCCCTACAGGTATGGAGGATGTACTACAAATGATTCACAGGATTTGTGTGGACACACACATTTCTGGAGACAATTCCGTGTGGACGGAAAACGTTTTAAAAACTGTTCCGGTTCCGTCTCCATCTGGACGTGGCCTCAGACTGCAGACGTCTACAAACCACATCACCATTTGTTTGTTAAATCAGCAAAAAGGCAACTTGCAAATGTTGCTCTCGTCCATTTTTTGAGGAGAAACAGAACGACCAGCACCGTTTATCTCTGATTCACTTCTGTTCCAGCATCTGAAAAACAAATTTGTTCGTTGATTAAAACACCAGAATCAATACTCTCTTTTCCAGCCACAAAGAATCAAATCAGCACAACATGATGAATCTTCGGCGACCCTCAAAGGTCAAACTGCTCCATTTGTTTTCATTTAGGAGTTTGCCAGAAGGGGGCAGAGAAGACGGAGTCTTCCCGTCTGTAATGTGGAATGTGCTCTTGATGAATTGAAACATGTCGCCAACTTTAACCCCACCCCCACTCCCCCGCTGCAGGAGTCCAACCCGAAGCATTATCCGCTCACAACTTCTCAGTGTGATAGATGAACTCTCCCAACTCAGGCCCAGAACAAAGAAGCATCTAGAAAACCCAATTATCCTTAGCGTGTGTGTGTGTGAGCTTGTCAGAGGTAATTACCAACGCCGAGGACCTTTGACTGTATCACTCAGAGTTCTATAATTAGAAGTCACACTCTGACTTCGTGACTTTCTGCTCTCTGGAATCTAAGAACTCAGACTGACGTGTGGTTGTGTACACACGTGGGATGATGTTTTCTTCCCTGACTGTGAATCAGAGGAATATTTCTAACGACATAAAGAAACCAGACATGGCCACACATGAAGACACCGCATCTGTCACCGGTGGAACGGACGTGGCAGCCGGGAAGAGTTGGATCTGTTTGTGCCACGTTTACATGTGTGGGGGGATGGATGGAGGTGGTTGTTAACAGACAGGGAACAGAAAGGAGCAGGAAAGAAAGCTGGGACGGGCCAGAGAGGATTTTCATTTGCTCCACCAGGGATGTAATCAAGGTTGCTGGGGTGATGCTTGCTATAACCATGGCAACAAGGGATGGAGGTCGGTGCTGCAGCCCATACTAAGAGCCAACAATGGGGTTTTCTGCCTGGACCACGGAGGAGGGATCAGCTATGTGGAGCCCAAACAAAGACACAGCATCAGTCACCGACATGTGGAGCGGACAGGAAGACTCTGGAGGAAGCTGGAGTTCATCCAGTGTTCGACGCTCATCTGAAGGTTTCACTGGCCAATGAACACAGGGAACACAAAAACAGCCAGGGGCCGTGTGGCAAAACGCTGGATGCTGGAAGAAGCAGCATCTGTAAAAGAAGGAGGAGCAGTAGTGGAAGCATTTCCCGTTTTCTCTGGAGATTTTTCGGACTTTGGAATTCTGAGCTTCTTTTCCTCCATCTTGTAAACAATTTACATCCACTTTGTGGGTGACGGTCACAAGTAGCGGAAGTTAAACATTCGAATCATAGTTTTAAACTTCAAATATGTTTATTTCTATAATAAATCCAATGGTGAACAAACACTGTGATTGGACCGTTTGGTCCATTCAGCTCTTGGAGCGGGACTTCTGTGTTTGCAGAGAAAATAGAACCGACTGAAAGATGATTCTTTACCGAGAAAATGATGTTGTTATTGTTGGAGTTGCTGCGGTAAAAAGATCTGCTCACTTCTTTGCTGTTGTCGCCACAGCGACCAAACAAACGATGGCATCCTTGTTGCCGAGGGGAAGATTCTTCCAGTTTCTGTTCTGAATTCTTTCTAAAAAGTCGCTCAGACGCTGTAATGATCTATTCATGGGTGGAGTGTGTGTGTGTGTGTGTGTGAAGCAGTTTCTTTACAAAAATCTAGATTTTTTAAAAAATGATTTCTGCAGCATGAACATTCTTCCAGGTGAGATGTGGCGACAGAGGAGAGCGCTTTCCCTCCGTTCCGTTGCTGATCATTCCTTACCTCCCCCAGCAGATGAATGCAGATGAGCGCTGCAGAGTCCCAGAAGGCCTCTTCTTCTTCTTCTTCTTCTTCTTCTCCTCCTCTGCAGGAATAACTTAGCGGGAGGGATGATGGAGGTGTTTCCTGTGGGCAGGTGTGACGAGGGTCACGTCTCCCACCAGCTGACGACCACCTCTGAACATCTGAAGACACACGTCAGAGCACATCACCACAGTCACATGGTGAAGGTTGTTTACAGCCATAGCAACAATAGTAACCATAGTAACCATAGGAGCTAATTGGATTTTCGGTCTTAACTCTTTAACACTGATGTGCTAGCTTACTTTGGAGTACCGTAATTACCTGACTATCTGCATCAGAAAATGTCCATTGGGTACTGAAATTTGAGAAATTCCACTTCACGTCCACGTTGCTGTCATTACGGTAATGACTCACTGGCTTCTGGCAACCGAGCGAATAGGATTACCGTATTGACAACAACTTCTTCTCCTAGCTCCTTCTTCACACCAGGTAGAGGAAGCGAGCGTAATTAGGGTACTCCAAGGTATGCTCGTGCCAACGTAGCGCTGAGGATAGTGGTGTTAAAGGGCTAAAGGTGAATGTGAGTTTTCTGAATCAGCCTGTTCACATTTCGACAACGTCTCAAAGTTCATAACTCGGATCCAGAGAATTTAAATATTCATCAAAAACTAAGACGCACGCACATGCTGATTTACAAGCGCAGGTGCGTTGACGGAGCAGCTGGCTGGTTGTCATCGTAAAGACAAGATGAGGCATTTTAATGAGCGTGTTGTGTGGCAGACAAAAGGACAGACGGCGGCTGGAGTCTCTCTTTTGTTGTGTTGAAGTTCACGCATAGTTTGGCGGTTCGCCGCCAGCGCTGACGTTCATCCTTCCCAGCCTCGTGCAGACCGTCTGCACGAGGGATGAACCGTCTGCTGACAATGGTCGTCCCGTGTCAAAGTACCAACACATCATCTTTGACATTTCTGCGCTTTCGTCGCCCACAGTTTGTTAGTAAGTCCACATGCCACTGTCATCATCCTGTTAACCCCTTAACACCGACGGGATCCCCAGCTCTACTGTCGTCCTACCGTAATTGCGCGATAATTTGCTTAATTTTGCACAAAAAACAGTTCCTGAAAGCTGAGAAGATGCACTCGGTACCTAGTGAACTCACATTCAGGCAGAAAGAGAGGAAACGAACACCAACAGTATCTGCAGCGCTACTTTGGCACTAGCATACGGTGCTAGCATACTTTGGAGCACCGTGATTATGCGACATTATTCTCCTACATGGTGTGAAGGAGCTAGGAGAGGAAAACGTCCATTGGTCCCTGAAAATTGACAACTGACATGTTACTGTCATTACGGTAATCCCATTCACTCTGTGGCTGGAAGCCGGTGAGTCGTAATGATAGCCACTTGGATGTGAAGCCACCTTCTCCGCTTTCAGGAACCGATGGACGTTTCCTCCTTCTCCTCGTTCCTTCTGAGTGACACTTCTCAGCGGTCAGGAACCGTTCACCGTTTTCAACACAAATAGTCGAAAGTAATTATGGCACTCCGAAGTATGCTAGCTCAAATGTATCGGCAGTGATACCGTTAAAGGGTTAACAATCTACAAAGTCTGTGAAGTCATTAAAGATGTGGGGGAGGGGCTTCAGGAGTCAAATGTGACAGAAAAATGTCCACGTAGACACTTTTTACACACCATTCAATGGCTTTTTTTTCCATAATGAGCTGTCGACTGGAGCAGGAGACAAACAGCTGAAGCTCAGTGGCTGTCGTAATTCAGCTCCTCCATTTGAAACCCGGCTCCACTTCACGCGCTCTCTTTGATCAGAGTTCTCCGTCGTTCGCTAGTTATTTCACCTGACATGTCAGCTCAGATTGAGAACTGAGCCCGAGAGAGAGAGAGAGAGAGAGAGTAATGGAGACAGAGGGGATGATAGAGGCTGAGAAAGTAAAGAAAATGTGATAAAAATGTCTGCAGGCCTTTCTAATCTCCCAGGCCTTTATCCTCACCAGGCACGGGCCAATTTCACAGGAAATAGAAGAGGTGGGGAACTGTTGAGACACTTAAAATGGAATAAATTACTCTCTTCTCTGAATAAGTTTTGAGTAAAATTGAAACCTCTGATTCCAATTTACTGCAGTGAGCGGGCCAGAGGAACACGCTGATGAACACGAGGAGAAGAAGGTGATCGCCAGGTGCTGGATGATGAGCTGGGAGCGCTCGCTGCGATCGGGGGAAACATTTGCATCAGACGCTCATTCCTGTTTCTGAACGACACGCTGACCAGACGTTCATCGTTTAAAGTAAGTACACAGACTCACCAAGGCTTCTACTCTCCTCTGGGGTTCATCTGCAGCACAGCCAGCGTGCAGCAGCTCGGCATCTGTTACCACGGCAACACTGTAAATTACTGTGATTAGCATATTTATCGCGATATTAATAATCGCATGACTTTGTGGTGATGTGATGTCATGTAGACACTTTTTTTATACCGTCCAGGACGATGTGATGACCGAACGACTTCACGTCTGCAACACCTGCTGACAGAAAGTCGCAAGACATCAAACCTGACCCGACATGTTGAGGAAAACATCCAGCGATCTGAGCCAATATGAAGGGAATGAATTCAAGTTTAACACCACAAACAATGAACACCGCCGTAAGTAAGAGAAACCACCAGGATGTCCTGTGACACACCGGAACATTTCACAACGGCGCTAACGACAGACTGCGATCTCGCTTTATTGTAGGAGAGAAAAAAAAAAGAGACTTGAGCAGAGAATGTTCCATATTTAAAACCCACGGAGCTGGAGGGTCTTATCTACATTCCATGTATTCTTAATATCACACTCAATTAACGCACCCACTGTTTTTATGCTAATGTCTTTGTCTTCCAAAGTGTGTGTTTGCAGCCGACCTCACCGGGTTCTTCTCAGAGGATCATGTGAGAGGCGAGCCAACGGGGAATCTTCAAAGACCAACGCGTCCATACATCACTTCTGCTAATTATCCACATAATTAGCCCAGTAGACGACAGACGGATCAGATGGAGGCAAACCCCCCCACCACCACACACACCCACACACACCTACACACACACACACGCGGCGAACACTGTACCATCCACCGTGTCATCCTTGGCGCTGTCATCTTCAGCAAACCGACACATGCAACAGACACTTTTGGTACAAATAGCAAACACACCCAGTGGATATGTTACAGGTCATTTAAAAAAAAAAAAAAACGGTAATATGGAAATGACCAAAACACGGGTAGTTTGCAAACAACGTGTCCTCCCAGGTTGTATGGGTTAGAGTTAGGGTTAGCTAGCTAGGTGTTTTAGCTAGCTAACTTTGATAACGTTAGCCAGCTAGTTAGCTAGATGTAGTAGCTTTGCACATACTCCGAAAACACGGGTAGTTTGCAAACAACCTGTCCTTAATTTGCATATTACCACTTTTTTCACATTAACCGTAAGAGGCAAGAACACCGGCGCCACCTGTTGCCGCAGCCGGTCGCTGAGCCTGACAACACAGTGATGACACGTTTGAGCTCTTCTCTCATCTATAGTGGAGGCTCACGAGACAAAGAGGAAATGGCAAAGAGATGGGAGGGCGTTTATTTTCTGTGAAAATTAACTGTACGGCACAGAAGAAGGAAGAAGAGGACAAACAACAGACAAAACAAGAAAAAGCTAACAGCAAAACAACAATCTTGGCAGGAGAATAAAAGAAAGTCTGTAACAGATGAAAAAATAAATAAATGTAGGTGCTGAAGTACAGTGGAGATTTACTGTCAATTTTTTTTGTGAAGAGGAAATTGATTTAATTTCTCTGTGAACCAGTGATTGTGGAACACGTCGGTCGTACAGGTGAGGGAGACTAGCAAACGGTAAACGCCCTCTCCTTCATGTCCAGTGCCAGCTTTTTCACTCTTTATCTGACCTCTGACCTTTCATACATTTGTGACCTCTCGAGTGAGACGTTCTCTCTGCAGCTCCAGAGCGAAGTCGTAAAGAAGCAAAGAGCCAATTATCGGACACCAGCCCTCCTCGTTGCTGCGGAGCAGATAAACGTTGAGGGTTTTGTTGGAAGCGGAGAAGAGCTTAACGGTCGGTCTGGGGCCACTTCCGTCCCGCTGGGTCTCATCTGAGCAGCGCTGGCATTAAAAACTCAAAGATTGGACTCATGCAAAGATAATATTTGATGTTTTATGTTCCTGTTTTAGCCGGAGACTCGTGGAGTGGCTTCTGGCGGCAGACAGAGCCGATTAGATCTCTGATGAGTGGGACTTCAAAGCCCCAACCAGCCCGTGGGGGACGAGGTGGACCATCAGCGTCCCTGCTGATGAGACGCTGAGGACAATCAAAGGGAGCACGGCCTCTGCACTGCACCCTGGAACCGTCTGGAATGTTCTGGTGTGGAGCTGAGCAGCTGGCCAACAGAACACAAACACTGTGTCCTGAGAGGACGAGCAGCGATCCAGTTAGTGCAGTAACCATGACGACAAAGCCACAGAACGGAGCACACGCTGCCATTACTCATATATATGCACTTGTAGATCTATTTACATCTGTTTATATCTACAATTGCTTGGTTATACTGTTATAATTATTAAATCATTACTCATTTTAATCCTCTTTATGCATTTGTGCACTGACACAAAATCGTCTCTTTATTTGAACCATTGAAAAACGGCAATAAGCCTGACCTTTGACCTCATTAAAAACATATTTGGCTAATGAGCTCCTCTGTCGATGGCACGTGATGATTTGTTCATGTGATCGATGTGTGAACAGAGGAACAAAGCTCAGCAGAACAGAAGGGCCAGACAGCGAATTCATTCATTCATTAGTTCATTCATTCATCTTCTCCCGTTGCTCCGGTTACAGGTCTCGATTGTGCTGGAGCTGATCCCAGCTGTCAGTGGGTGAACGTCAGGGTCCAACCTGGCGTGGCATGGGATTGTTGAATCAGGTTCAAAGGTCACGCACAGACTCACACCATTTGTTTTTTTCATAGGCAATTTCACTGGAGAGGATGGGAACTAGGAGCTGCTTGGGATTGACACACACGCACGCAACAACACCCCCCCTCATCCCCACACACACACACACACACACACACAGGGTTTGTACATCTGATAGGAGAGAGAAAGAAAAAGATGCTGCCCAGGATCGATGCTGCAGAGAACATGGCTGAACGTTATTCATGAGATGAGCTACAACAAAAATACATACACACACACAGAGGTTCAGAGAAGCTCTTCATCTGCTGCACATCGTCCCGCCGCCCAGGGCTTCGCCTCCTCCGCTCTGCGTGACACACATCACCTAACTACACCATGTCTGTGGACCCATCCGGGCGAGAAGACGACGTGAGTGTTGAGAATGTCAACACTGGCTAACATCTGGAGCCTGAGCTGAGACAAACACGTTTACACATGCCGACACAAACACATGTCAAAGGTCAAACAGGCTGCATCCACACAAACAATCACTGACTGATGACAAAAGAATCGTAGGTTAAACAATAGTAAAACGTCCCTGGGTGGGCTCCAACCCCCCACTAACCACTGGTCCACAGGGACAGTCCACTGCTGCTGTTGTGGAGTTCTAGACCCAGATGATGAGAATCCTGGATCCAGCGTATGAGCGACGGGAAGGAGATGAAATCATAGTTAAACAAAAAATTTAATCTCTGCAGGTCACAGGCGGCGTGTGTGAGCAGTGTCTGAACGTGCTCCAGAAATCCAGGTTCGAACCTCAAAAGGAGTTGTTTCATTCGGCTTTTCAGGGTTAATAACTGCTGCAGAATTACTTCCTGTGTGTGTGTGTGTGTGTGTGTGATGTAACCTCTGCTCATAATCCACAGCGATGAAGCAAACCAGTCGGAGGCCTTGAAGAGGTTTGCTCTCGTCTTGAGGGGCAGCGATTCCTCGATGTGTATCTGCGGTGATTAGAGGAGGATCGACGGGAGGCGGCGGCGGAGGCTTTGTGGTCGGATGATCAAACACCAGCGATCTTAAACCGGATGAAGGCGTCTGGGAGAGGCCCTCGCTGACCGACATGTCAGGTCAGGGAGCGGGAAACCTTTACAACAGACAGACGCTACGCCGGGTGGAGGTTTGGCAGAACTCTTCGGGGTCTTGTCGGTTTCCCACCCAGGTACCGGATCATTTCATCCAATCAAACACATCGACAAACACCCTGGACGTTGGTTTCAGGTCGGTGAAAAGCTGCTACGCCAACGGGGCCGTCGTGTTACGCCACTGTCACTGTCACGTCACCGGCACATCATCATCACGTAAAAGTTAACGAGTTCGTATGTGACACAGGCTGTCACATTGTCTGTGTGTGTGTGCATGTGTGAGATAATATGAAAACAAAGATGGCAGCAGTAAAACCTGGCAGCATTTGCTCTTAAATCCGTCACTGTGTTTTACACTCGGCTTGACGTTTATAGTCGTTCTGATGGAAAGTCCTGCGTCAAAGATTGCTTTCATGATTGGCCACAGCTGCGCGCGCACACACACACACACACAGTCTTTCTCTTTCTTCATATAAAACACCTCCAGACTTCCATCATCATCTGCCATCACAAGTTGTTCAGGGGGAAATTCAGGAAAAATTATTTTAAGAAATGGAGATTACCGTAAGTCCAAAATGAATCAGTCACAGCAGCGCGCGCGCGCGCACACACACACACACACACACACACACACACACACACCCCTTCCCCCATCTGAAATCATCCTGTCAAACACAGCTTCACTCCAGCAGCGTCTCACTGAGCTCTGCCTGTGAAAACATGACGTAAACTGGAGTACCCGGAGTGTTTGCACCTCTGACGGCCACATGAATGACATTCATTTTACCTCTGTCTGCTA
>CAAKHB010000645.1:50112-64789 GCA_901007665.1 Aeoliscus strigatus
GGGGGGGGAAGGGGGGGGGGGGGGGGTGAAGGAAGGGACTCACTTTTTCTAGCGAGGTGGGAGGGGATGCTGGGCTTCGGCCGCAGCGTGTAAGGCCTCGAGCGCTGATACTGCCAGGGTGGAGAGAGGAAAGGAACCGGAGGGAAAGACTGAGGGTGGGAGAAGGAGAAAGAGAGTCACGAGAAGACAGGACAACAAGAAGAGGAGAAGAAAGAGGAGGACAGAGGGACGAGCTGCTGAAACCATCCACGATCGGGATCAAGAACCAGGAACTGACGTTCAGGTCAGCTCCACACACACACACGCAGACAGACAGACAGACCTCAGAACACAGGTGTTCAACGTATGTGTGTGTGTGTGCGTGCGTGCGTGCGTGCACGTGCGCTCACAGTGTGTTCCCTCCATGGCGTCTGCGAGGCCACGCTCACACTCTCTCTCTCCGTCTCACTCGTCTGTGTGTTTTGATCCGACGATGCCGCTGTTGTCTGACAACGACATCTGGTGGTCACCGAGGGAAACTGCTACACACACACACACACACAAAGACACACACGCGTTGACAGGGGATCTACGTGTGACGCCCCTGATGTTTGACATCTGTTCACAGACCAGCTGCAGACTGAGACGCTGGATGGTTCGGTCTCGACTTCTCAGTTCATCTCTGAGCTGCTGCACTTCCTGTTGGAGAGCCTGCACCTGCACGCACATGCACGCACGCACGCACGCACGCACACACACATAAAACAAAAACAGAATACATGTCAAATAAATGTCACAACCAGAACCTCTGTCAACCTGACGGTATGTAAACACAGCTGAGAGGTGTTGATGAAGTCTGAAGCTGCTGACCTGGGGGGACTCGTCCGTTTCAGGACTCAGGGTGTCGGTGGTCAGAGTGTCGTCGTCAGCGTCGTCAGCCTGAACATCCAACACACACCTCAGTGTCTCGTCACGTCAGTCACACATCCTTTCTCTCTCTCTCTCCTTCTCGCTCTCTCACCTGCAGCAGGAACCTGTGCAGATGTTCCAGCTGGGATCTGACAGCGCAACATTCTTCAGCCAGCTCCTCCACATCCAGACCCAGACCTGGACCAGGACCAGGACTGCTTGGAGACAGCCACGAGGTCCTGAGCGGAGCAGACAGAATGAGATCTGTCCACGAAGGACATCTGACTGGACGTCCTGCGCTGCCTCACCTGGTTGGACAGAGGTCCAGGATGAGGTCGCCGTTCCTGCTGCAGGACTCTGTCCTCTTGTTCCCTGGGTCCTCACTCAGCTTGTAGCAGTGGAAGTCACTGAGAGGACAACAGGGACGTCAGTTTCCATGGAAACGAGAAATGCCTAGACACATTCCCAATGACTTCCACCTGTGTATTCATGTGCAGTCAGTGCAGAGAACGTCCATCTCAGGACGCTCACGTCCTCACCTGTCCTGGTCACTGTGGACGTCCTGCGTCCCCCAGCAGAGCTGCCGCATCCTCCACTGAGCCATGTGGGACATCCCGTCCGCATCTGCAGAGTCACAGCGAAACACAGAATCATCACAGCTTCTTTGTCACTTCTCAACTGAGCTGATTTGACGTCAGCTTCACCACTACTTCCTGTTAAAAGGACGGAGCGCCCGAAGTGTGGTTCAGTTTGGTCCGGACCGAGACCACCTCATCTGGACCATGACTGAGCGGTACAAAAAATGGTACAAAATGAATCCTGATGAAAAGTGGTGGTACATGTCTCCACCTAGGGGTCGGGCCAAAGGGTGTGAAAGCCCCCTGAGTCGGTCCGCTGATATTTTACGTTCAAACGTACCGCTGTGCAGCGAGGCGTCTTCAGGGAAATCAACATCCAGCATGAGGTCGTCGTCGTCCAGATCGCCGGTGTCCAGGTTACTCAGGACGTCCTGAGAGAACAAACCAACTGAGCTGAGCAGATACACAAACATCTGCAGCTCTCAAGGTGGCCACATGAGGGCGCCAGAGGATCGTTTCAGTGACAGGAAGCTGCTGAGTTTCAAAGGCTGATGATATCTCACACACACACACACACACTCACGTTGCTGTTGAAGTCAGAGTCAAAGCTCCCCACATGGTGGGTTGCCATGCTGTTGGTGTTGATGGAGGTGCTGGTGACAGCGCCCCCCAGTGGCTCCAAACCCTCTTCGTCCCACATGTAGGTTCCCCCCGAGCCACAGCTTTCAGAGGGGGACAGGTCCAGGGACGAGCCGCCCTGCAGCCGACGACAGACACGCTGCTAAGACTTTTCCCTCCATGTTATAAATAATCGTGTAAATCTGTATTATTTCCTGGAGGATGATCACCCCCAGACCATCTACAGTGGTGGCGTCCCCACAGCAACTAAAGAAACAATGATGGATTGTGAACGCACCTGCTCGTGGACGTCCGACGCTCTCTGTTGGGAGAGTTGGGGGGGTCGGTGCTCTGTTGTCTCACCTGGAAACAAACGTGTCCATCAGATGTCTGAGGACCATCAACCACTCTCGCCAAGTTCAGAAAACTCACCCCTGATTGTCACGCCGGCCCAGTCCGGACCGTCGTCCAGGAAACACAGGCCCGTTGCCTCGGGGACACCATTGATCGCCACCTTGTCGTCATCGAACCTGGCACACGACCGCCGGTCAAGTCCAGAGTCGTCTTCTTCGTTTTTAGAGGACAGGAGCAGCACGCTCGCCCCGCCATTTCCTGTCAGATAGGAAGCTGGCGTCAGTTCACCGGCGCGGCGTCAGCAGTCACGTCTGTTTCACCTCCTTACCCAGGTTGTCAAAGTCGTCCAGGAACTCCTGACTGGTGTCGTCTCTGTCCAGAGAGGAGGTGGACGACAGGGACATGTCCTCCAGCGTCTCCCCCACAATGGACAGCTCTCGCTGGGATGCGGTCTGTGACGACAGCCCCTCGGTCTCTGGAGCCTGCGGGCTGACGTCGGAGGAACCGGAACCTGCTGAGGAACGGTTGGGATCAGATATGAAAGTGTAACTTTAGTAACAAGAGACGAAACGAGTGGAACGACAGACGCACATTTCCTCTCTCGTTACTAATTTCCCGTTCAGACCAAAGGTTCCAAGTAGGGGGGTCCACGTCCAATGGAAAGTTCCAGAAACCGTCCAGTTCCTACCGAGCCATCGAGCGGCGACATCTCATTGCGAAGTCGAGTAAACTACGGCAACGGTTACATTGGATCGTCCCGTTTTCACCACACGAGCTCTGGTGTTTGTCCTTGTGGTTTTGTTAGCATAGCATTTAGCACTGCATTTCAAGCTAATGTTGTTTCTCTTTTATTAGCATAGCATACAGCATAGCTTTTCAAGCTAGTGTTGTGACGACACGATTTCTTCTTAAGGATTCATCAGCGTCCTCCATCCAACAGTTAGCATGTTTGTTAGCATGTTTGTAGCTGGATAAGTCACCCAGACACAGACGTGTGTGTGTGTGTGTGTGTGTGTGTGCGTGACCTCACACCTGCACTGTTCTCCGTTGACGGCGTTTCCAGGGAGTTCCTCCGCTGTGACACTGCTCCGATCACGTCCTGCTCACTTCCATGGGTGGAGGTGACGCGGAGGGGGCGGGACTGCTTGATGAGTGACGGCCGTGACAGCTTATAGCTAATACCGCTAGATTTAGAGGCGGGGCCAAGCCCAGGTAGGAGGGGCTTCTTCAGGGCAGATGGCGGCAGAACAGAGGGGGCGCTGAGCCCCGACTTCACTGGAGCAGCAGAATTGTGAACTCTGAACCCTCGTCCTGCATCTCTGCGCACCTGCTCGGAAGTCCTGGGGAGGGAGCGGGAGCTGGAGGACGACGTGGCGAGGGGCGGGGAGGGCGACTGCCGGAACTGGTTGAGGCTGCGTGAGCGAAGTCGGTCACTTTCAGTCAGCAGACGCACAGACGGGACGGCCCGGAGGCTGTCTGTGGACAGCGAGCGGCTCGCCGGCGCTTTCTTTCCAAGGAGGGACCCGGACGGGGAACCAGGACCAGAACGTGGTCCGGCAGCACGGGGGCGAGCGAAGCTGTGAGGCTTCGATCCTGACGGAGCATTCGGGGTTTGTTTCGGGCCGGTTCGCAGACGGCTCTTGGCGGCAGGAGTTCTGGGGCTGGACTGTGGAGACGGAGATGAGGGCTGGCAGAAGCCCCGCCCCTTTTCAGTTGATGATGTGATTGTTTTTTTCACCTCATGCTGCGACACCGGTGCCGTCTGTTCCCGCGGAGGAGGATTGTTTGTGTTTGTGCTTTGAGTCTGCCCGTTAGCACCTTTTCCTCTTCGCCACTCCTTCTCCGCGTCCGCCCTCCCGCCCTCCACCGGCTCGTTTCTTTCCCTCCATTTCAGAGAAAATGAAGTTGGGACTCGAATGAATCCATTTCGAACAGAGCGGGGGGGTTCAGTGAAGGCGCCGCCCCCTGGGCCGGGGTGGTGGTAGAAGCCGTTGGTGAGGCGGGAGCCGGTGGTGCCGATGGCAGCCGGACCGGCGCCAGAGGGAGGGGCGCATTTGGGCCGCGAGGCAAACTTGGGCAAACGGGACACCATGGTGGGCATGGCAGCGGGGGCGGCGAGGGCGGGGGCTGACATCAGACCAGCGTCATGGAGACGAAGACAAGCTGCAGACAGAAGACAGAAGAGTCGGTTTGTCTGCAGAGTGTCGGTCACGAGTCAGCGGAAAAAAACACCACAGCAACAGAGACAAACCGTTAAACACCAGAGGAATCAGAGCTGCTGCCGCCACCGCCACAGACCAACTCACCCCACCCAAAGAAAAACTGTTAACTGTTTCACTAGACACACCCTGATGTACCACACACACACACACACACACACACACACAGGTGAGTCAGCTCGAACCCTGAGGCAGGAGAAGCGACAGAACGAGACGGGTCTGTTTCCTTCAGGGGAACGATGGAGGCGACGAACAGGTCACAGACGAGGATCCAGAGGGACGAGGCTACAACGTTAGCGCAGCCACTAACAGCTGTTAGCACAGTCAATGTTAGCCCCGCTGTTAGCCGCACTGTTAGCATAGTCACTGTTAGCACAGCCACTGCTAGCACAGGTGTTAGCAAAGTCACTGTTAGCACAGCCACTGCTAGCACAGGTGTTAGCAAAGCCGCCAGATGTACGTTCCACTTGCAGCGGACCAACAACCACAGTTCAGGTCGTTTGTGACGACTGTTCTGTTTCTGTGTTCTTCAGTCCTCCACCTGTGACCTGCCGACAGACGTCACACGGTGCAAACGTTTGTCCGCTCCAGGCCTCTGTACAACATCAGCACTGTCTCTGGAGGTTTGTGAGAACAGCTGATGTGTTTATCAGCAGAGGGAGCCTGATAAACTTGTGATTTCTGAGTAGAAGGGAAGAAAGGTCAGAGCGTCATCTGTGTGTCCTGAAGGCTGAAAATACCAGATCATCTCCAACCACACGTGTTGTTAAACACAGCAGCACGAGGTAAACAAACAGGACTAAGAATATCATAGAAACGACAAACAAACCAACGTTCATTCTTTAGATTCAAACAGCAACATGTCAGGAAACAAGTACAACCTACGGACACAAAGTTGATCCACAGGGGGGAAAAGTTCATCTCTGACTGAACTTGTGACCTGGAAGCTGGTTCCTCACCCGTCAGAGCGGAGCTCGCTCCTCACTGGAGGCTTTGAGCACCATCTAGAACGCTCCAGAACCAGTGGCGGGTTCTAAAAACTGGACAGATGAAACTGCATTCACATCCATGAACAAGGGAAACGGCAGATGACAAACTGGACGAGAGAAGGACCGTGAAACACCAGATGTGACAGAGTTTCACTTTGAACAACTAGAGAAAACTATAAACTATTTTTTATTTTATAGCCATAGATTGATTGATTGATGCAATAATAAAACTAAATATATTTTTTTATATTTTATTTGTTATATTATGTATTTATTTTTAATTTTGTAAACAATACAACATTGCTGTAGAAACATGTCATGTGGGTCCCCGTTTTGCCGTCATCCCGTCTCCCTCATTCCATGTGAGGGCAGCTTCATTCCCATTTATCCTCCAGGTGGTTTTATTGCAGCAGATTTCTGCCACTGAACCTCGGCGGCAGCTGAATGAGCTGTTGGATAAGAGACACGTGTGACAGGATAGAACATCCCATCTCACTAGAGCGTCGCCGTTGGCCGCAGGGAACACTCCGCTTCTTGAACGGCAACCCAGGCGTGTGATCGGTGTTAACGGACAGGAAACTGTCCCGGTTTATTCTACAGTCAATACTTCACAACGTCTGAGCAGCTGAAACAGGCGACGGGAAAAGCTGCTTCGTCACGTCAGGAATCATCAGCAGCCCGTAATATTCTCTGAGCTTTAAAGCTGCAGCTGAAACATCCCGCTGCAGTCACAAGGGTTCATGACAAACCCACCGTACGGAGGACTGCAGCTGACAAACAGACGCGATGATTTTCCTGGTCAAACGTCTGAATTTGCCTCCACACGTGAACGTTGTGTTGGAGGACATCATTTAATGTGAAATAAATAAACCTGTACAAAGGTTAAACCACTATCACTGTCGACACAGTCACGCTAGCCTACGTTGGGAGTACCAACTTTGTGACATCTCGTACTCTGGATTTCGCAAAGGAACTTTCGGTCTCCTTCCTACTCCAGTTACAACTTTGAACTACAAACTCCGTCCTTGGTAGTTTGTGTGCGCTCCAGCAACGGCGTCTTCTGAGAAGATGATTTCTCTGTTATAGTGACTCGATCTGGTCGAAAGTGTCCCACAGCGATGCCCACTAGCTCCGCCCACCGTTTTCTGGAACTTGGCAGCATTCTCCACATTGGATTTTGTCTTTTTCCCTACAGTTGAAGCACTCGTGTGTTTGTTCTCCTTCGTTTTACTCTGTTGATCACTGGCGAAAATCAAAAATATGTAATACATATTGAAAAGTTGAACTTCACAGCCAACATCAAGCTAGTCATTACCGTCATGACAGCAATCATTACGGTAATGACTAGCTGACTTCTGGATTACCGTAATGACAGCAAGATGGCTGTTCTCAATGTTCAGGAACCGATGGACGTTTTCTGCGCGAATAGTCACATATTTACGGTAGTCGTACCGTGGGTGCTGAAGGGTTAAAATGCTGGTTGTTCCTGTGGACGTCTGAGCTGATGGAGACTCACTGTCGCTGAACGACAGATGGAAGTCATTAGTTTATTTATGAAGCTGCAGTTATTGAGATCATCTCCCAGAAGAAGAACGACAGATGTTTCCAGAGCTCCTGACAAATCACAACCTGCAGCGTTTACCACAGCACAATCAGCACACGTGGGATCAATATTTACATCCTCTGCCGCTTGGACTACAAATCGTCACGTCACCCAGTCGGATCAAACGCCTCCGTCACGACCTGCTCCAGCCTCCTGCAGAGCCCGTCAATGTTCACGCGCTCCAGTTGTCTGCTCGCTGAGCTGAGAGGAATCAGCAGCTTCCACCATCTACCTTTCATGTTTGCTGAGGCCTTTCACTCTGACCTTCATCAATCAGCAGCACGGAGATACAACTAGAAACGAAGTAGAAAATCCCTCAGATCTCAGACCTCCAGCTCATTTCACCCAATTATCATCGTCCTCCGTCCATTGATCTCTAATAAATTCACTGATCATCAAACATGTCGCTAATGTCTCTAATAGTCAAATCGTGGTTAAAAAACAATTAGACATCTTGTTGCACTAATCACGACCTCTGACCACTAGTTTTGGATAAAGCAGCTCCGGACTCTCCGGTGTGAGTTCATTCCCACTGAGCAGAACTCACAGATGGACCAGTCTGAGCAGATGGAGCAGCCCCCCCCACCTCCCCAATCCCCATCAGTGTCTTCTGTCCGCAGCAGACGCTGGCGGTCACAGACAGAGAGCTCACTCGTCTCTTCACACACGTCGGAAAACGGTCCTGCCAGCGAAGAGGGAAAGTTGTTCAGGGGCATCGGATCGTGTTTCCTGTTCGCGCGGATGAATCAGCAGTCACCTGATCGTCTGGCTGCTGCTCGCACACACACAGACTAGTTCCATCCGTTTTCACCTTCAAGTCGTCACAGGCTGAAGGAACGTGTGAAGAGCTCAAAGGTCACGGGTGACGTAACTGTACCGCTGATGAACTCTGTTTGTTCCAACATCACGGAGAGTAAAACCATTAATGACACCAAACAGCAAAGGACTGTGGGTAGTAGCACACGCACACACACACACACCACCTGACATCACGTCCTTGAACATGACCTCCTCTTTGTTTCTCCCTCCTGTTTCTTTCTGAATCTTCCGTCACCTCTGTTCCCTCAGTCCTGATGTGTATCTGTCTTGATAGCAGGCTAGCTGTAACACGTTAGCATCCATGCTACCAGAGGTGGTTTGGATTCCTACATTTGTCGACAAAGGTGAACGTTCCAGAGCAGGTCATCAGCCCTCCAATCAGCATCCACGACAGATCGAGCTGCCATGCTAGCAGCTCTGTGATTGGCTGCAGCGTCTCTACACTCATCTCACATGTCTTTCAGACATGTTTCTGTCTGAGACGTTTACTGTTTTATTATTAATGGATGGCAGCCGTCTGTGTGTGTGTGTGTGTGTGTGTGTGTGCGTACATGGTCTGTGGGGTGTGAGCGGCTGAAACATCCTGTTTCCGATGAAGTTGAGGTGTCACAGGTTTTAGTTTTGAGTGACGAGCAGCAGCGACTGACAGCGTCTCAGCTACAAATCTCTACAAACATGTCACGTCAACACTCTGAAAGTCCCCTCCTCTCCTTCTCTCCTCCAGCTGAAGATGCCTCCACATGCAAATACACTAAATCCCCTCTCTGAAAGTGTTTTTTTTTTTTTTAGTGGGGGAGGACTTTGTCATAAATCAGATTTCAAAGAGAGCTGACGAGACGCTTGTGACGACTTCAGGGTTGTGTGGAACTTTGAACGCACACGTATACACACACACACACACACACTCTCCACGTGTGTGATATAACACACACGCCCTCCTCCCGGCTGAATGGAGCCTCGCCCTGGCGGCTCCTTTGACTCACCTGGGACACGCTGAAACATTTATCGTTGATCGTAATCATCGTCCTTCAACGACGCGAGAACCACAACACAGGACGTCAGGTTGCGTGTGACGCGTGGACAGATTTCACAGAGCCCACAGGAAACGTGCTGCAGACAGCGGCTGGTTACGTAGCAGGGGATTGGAACGCAGCATGTGTTGCCTCCCCCCAACACACACACACACACCATTCCTCCCTGGTTTCATAGCAACTTGGCACAGAGAAGCTCCCTGTTGTCCTGGGGGCTGTGGACCTCTGCTCCCCTCCAAC
Source organism: Aeoliscus strigatus (assembly GCA_901007665.1). Classification (NCBI taxonomy): domain Eukaryota; kingdom Metazoa; phylum Chordata; class Actinopteri; order Syngnathiformes; family Centriscidae; genus Aeoliscus; species Aeoliscus strigatus. The sequence continues at coordinate 59,452 of CAAKHB010000645.1, forward strand.
GTGCCCCCTCCTCCACCGTCAATCTGCCACAAAGACGCTCTGTCTGTCCAATAAACTCTCACACGGCACCAAACTTCATTCAGTCCAGCCTGGAACCTCCTGGAACCTCCTGGAACCCCCTGGAACCCCCAGTCAGCTGCTCCAACTGCCTGAAGGCAGAACGTTCTGCTCTGACACCTTGGGCAGGGTGAACCTGCATCATGTGGAATAAATATTTCTTTATTCATGTTCCTGCACAGCTTGAAAAGCCAAACTGCCCCGGTAACAGAAGCAGAAACAGCGTCACTCCAAACACAAATATCACTATCGACAAATCAAACAGAACGCAATTCTCCTTCAAGTTTCTAACTGTTTGTTGACAGGAGATGACGTGATGGCTGACGGTCACCACCCAGCCACAGATCAACAGATTCACAAACCATTTCCTGCCACAGACAGAGGCTGAGCATCAATTATCCATCAGACCAGAGAGGAGGAGGAGGAGGAGGAGGGATGAAGCATCTGTCATTTATCTAGTTCACCTTCAGTCCACATTAACAGCACATAACTACAATCTACTGGTCACTACTGTTCACAGAACCATCCAAAGAACTTTAAACTCTGCTTCTTTTACATGGACATTTGATTACGTACATGAATTAAATCAGAACTAAAGTCCAGTCAAATATCTTTGTTACTCTGTTCACTGAATGTGTTCATGTTATAAAGTTTACAATTACTCAAGGCTTGGGTCAAATTAACTGAATAAAATTAGTATTACCTAATGTACAAGCTAAAAGCTGTGATATGGCTGATGGAGGTTTTCCGAATTTGACTTTTGATCGATTAAGTGAGAAAAACAAATAATCGATCTTACAACAATCAATCGGTTCGTCAGCTGTCGTTCAGAACCTCGGTTCGTTTCCAGTCGGTTTTCACGTCCCATCGGCAGCTCACCGTCCACCGGTTTCCTCTTTCACCGGTTCTTTGTTCCGATACTCAGTGGACGTGTCCCAGGTCAGTGCGGCTGGAAATAAACAGCGGAACTAGGAGGAAGTGTCCCGGTTCGACTCGAACCACCTGCAGTCACACTCACCTGCCGGGGCGACGCGGCATCACAAATGCGGAAATGGTGAGGCGGCGGCGGCGGCTGTTGGTGGACAGCAGCAGGGTGTTATGGAGGATGTGCTCGGTTCAACGCCGTCGAACAGCGCCGGGACCAGCGGTTATCCTCCACACACGACCAACGTCCGGAGGAGTGACGTTACGATCCACCGGGAGAGCAGGGGGGGGGGCGGCTGATCTTCTCCCGGCGTTCGGCGCTGACACTACGGGGTCTCCGGGTTAGTCCGTCACCTGCAGGGGTCCCCTGTCACCTTCCTCCGACCTGTTCGTCCGCGTGACGGCGCGTTGGGCTGCACGAGGAGCTGCTGAATCATCCACACACAAACACACACACACACACGCAAACTGCGCATGCTCGGCTAACAGCTGACATTGACGTCATCCACAGACTGTAAACAGACCTTTCCTCTCCACGCAGACGAGACCGGAAATAAACCGGAAAAGAAAAGTAAAGAAAAGAATCGAATAGTTGTAGAATGTTCCAGCAGCCGAAGAGCAGAGGTGGAAAAGAGAAAAATCTTGCTACACACAAATTACTTGCAAATTTAAAAAGAGCTCAACAAAACTAAAATTGTACATATCTGCAAATACATTTTTTACTGGTAAATATACAGATGTGCAGTAGTCTCAGTTTATTATAAATAAAGATTCGAAATACAGAGTATGTACAGTTGACTAATAATGAACAGTGATAAATAGACCAAAATGTTATTTACAATTTAAATAAGAATCATTCTCCTGGTCAGTGAAGGATTTATGTAATCTAATGAAACAGCCTACTACGACATCCCCTTTGATATTGGATCTGTTAACATTAGCTAACATCTGTTAACATCTGCTAACATTAGCTAACATCTGTTACCATCTGCTAACATTAGCTAACATCTGTTAACATCTGCTAACATTAGCTAACATCTGTTAACATCTGCTAACATTAGCTAACATCTGTTAACATCTGCTAACATTAGCTAACATCTGTTAACATCCGCTAACATTAGCTAACATCTGTTACCATCTGCTAACATTAGCTAACATCTGTTAACATCTGCTAACATTAGCTAACATCTGTTACATCTGCTAACATTAGCTAACATCTGTTAACATTAGCTAACATCTGTTAACATCTGCTAACATTAGCTAACATCTGTTGCCATCTGCTAACATTCAGTTCAGTTCAATTGTTTTTAATTTAATTAATTTAATTTAATTTTGTCTTCTTTGCAATAATCCGATTTAATTTTCCTCCTCTGTGTTTTCAGTAGTTTCTTTTACTGCTGGTGTGTTGAGTTTGTCCACTAGAGGTCAGAGTTGACCTGTAGTCCCCCCTCCGTTCCTCTCGGTTTGACAGGGACTTTCTGTGGCGTCAGTCGTTGATCAATAAACATCTAAATTCGTGTAATTAATGGAAACAATCATTTTTAAAACGTTTGTGTTTTTCTGCAGATAAAATGTTTAACCACTGGTTTTCGTCCTCATTCATTCATTTAGTGAACGAAAGCAGCAGACGTTTCATTCAGCATTTCTCTGTCTCAGCTGAAACAAAAATATTTGACTAATTTCCAATCCAAATCTATCATTTCTAACATCAAAAATCTCTGACACTTAACAGAAGTCACATCACCTGGAAAAGTAACTTGCTGCTAGAAGAACAAGATAAAAGTGGCTACTTTCTTTTTAGTTTAGTTAGTATCTTTTCAGTTGTTCAGACATAAGATGTGTCTTATATTAAGTGTACGGATTTTTTATGACCAGAAATGTGACGTTTTGCCTAGAAATGAGACAAACATTGTGAGTTTTTGAGGGACGCATGAAGTTCTCGGACATGCGACCGCTGCTGGACCCGGACCGGTCCGGGGGGAGGGGGGACGTGTGACCAACGCGCACGTGATAACGTCCGTGCCGGTGCGCGTGCGCGCGGCACTGAGCGCGGACCTCCACCGGCGCCAGGTGATGCTGCTGGAGCTGCCCGCGGACCTCTCATGGAGCCCGTCTTCAACCGCAGTCAGACCCGGGACCGGCTGCAGGTCGTGGCAGCGGGCGCGGACAGCCCCGAGCCCGGGGGGGACGTCAGCGTGCGCGCGCTGACCGGGTGCGTCCTGTGCGTCCTGATCGTGTCCACGCTGCTGGGGAACACGCTGGTGTGCGCCGCCGTCATCCGGTTCCGCCACCTGCGCTCCAAAGTCACCAACGCGTTCGTCATCTCGCTGGCGGTGTCCGACCTGTTCGTGGCCGTGCTCGTGATGCCGTGGCGCGCCGTGTCCCAGGTCGCCGGCGTCTGGCTCTTCGGCCGCTTCTGCGACACGTGGGTGGCGTTCGACATCATGTGCTCCACCGCGTCCATCCTCCACCTGTGCGTCATCAGCATGGACCGGTACTGGGCCATCTCCAGCCCGTTCCGGTACGAGCGCCGGATGACGCGCCGGTTCGCCTTCCTGATGATCGGGGTCGCGTGGACCCTGTCCATCCTCATCTCCTTCATCCCCGTGCAGCTCAACTGGCACCGCGCGCGCGCGGACCGGCCCGGTTCGGACTGTAACGCCAGCCTGAACCGGACCTACGCCATCTCCTCGTCGCTCATCAGCTTCTACATCCCGGTGCTCATCATGGTGGGCACGTACACGCGCATCTTCCGCATCGCGCAGACCCAGATCCGACGGATCCGGTCCCTGGAAAGAGCCGCGGGGCCGCGCGCGCAGAACCTCCGGCACGAGGAGAGCTCTCTGAAGAGCTCATTCAAGAGAGAGACGAAGGTGCTGAAGACCCTGTCCATCATCATGGGGGTGTTCGTCTTCTGCTGGCTCCCGTTCTTCGTCCTCAACTGCGTGGTTCCGTTCTGCGCCGCGGAGTCGCCGGGAGAACCCCCGTGCGTCAGCGACACCACCTTCAGCATCTTCGTGTGGTTCGGCTGGGCCAACTCGTCCCTCAACCCGGTGATCTACGCGTTCAACGCGGACTTCCGGAAGGCCTTCTCCACCATCCTGGGCTGCAGCAGGTACTGCTCCACGTCCACGGTGGAGACCGTGGACTTCAGCAACGAGCTCGTGTCCTACCACCACGACACCACCCTGCAGAAGGAGCCCGGGGGGCAGAGACTCGTCCCGGCGCACACCGGGACCGAGCTGGAGCAGAACTTTGACAAAGGTTCTATCCTGTCATCTGACTCCCGGGCCCAGCGGAACCTGCTGCTTCCCGCCATCCTCCAGCACCAGTGCGAGGCGGAGATCTCCCTGGACATGAGGCCCTTCTCCTCCCCTGGACCCAACGAATACTACGTGATTCCGGGTCAGATCCAGGACCTGTGAGCCCCTCCGGAGAGCCCGTGACCTCTGACCTCCAGCTGGTAACATGTTTGCTCGTTTCAAAAAATGTTCCATTTGTGTTGGATTTCTACGTTCCACTCTGAGAATGTAACAACTTTCTGCTCAATAAAAAGCTGATCAGCTGTTTGCGGCTACTTTGAGCTAGGTACTTTCATTTTACCAGAGACGTCCGCCAGCCTCCACCTCTACCATGTGACCGTGTTCCACCAATCAAGCGTAGCCGTGCACTGGTCACGTGACAACAATCAGAGGCCGTTTGCAGGTGAACAGAGATTCATCACATGTCTTCACACCAGTTCTTTCAGTTTCAGTCCTGAGCTCCTGTCAATCAATCGATCAATCAATCGATCAGGATCCGTCTGTCTGAGTCGACATGACTTCAGACAGAAAATGAAAGCGGAACCATCCTGAACAGATCAAAGTGTTCCAGAGCTCTCAGCCACTTCTGTCTGCGCCGCTCTCTGACCTTTGACCTCGCTGCTGTACCACTGCGGCTGTGTTTCTGCAACTGGAACAAAAGCTTCAAACAAAAACAATGAGAGGCATTGAGACCAACAGAGAGTGTGTGTGTGTGTGTGTGTCCTTTCCACGGACAGCAAGTGAATCATATCGTTCACGTCAACAGAACAGGATGTTTAACGTTGAACGAGACTGTACAAACTTTGTTTGGGCGTCTGTCTGCTCACTGCGCCCCCTAGAGGCCGGCTGCCCCCTGAGCAGGGAGAGAGACAGTTGAATGTGGTGACATTTGTCTGTTCTCTTTGGAAACAGAGGAACAAATGTGATTCATGTGTGTGTGTGTGTGTGTGTGTGTTGTTACAACCAACATCCTGAAGGGAAAAGTTAAGGCTTCGTTATACTGTAAAAAAAAAAAATCCAATAAATCATTTGTCGAACAAGTTGCTGTCCTCCTG
>CAAKHB010000645.1:65529-89665 GCA_901007665.1 Aeoliscus strigatus
CGTTCTCCTGACAGTCCACAGACTCACAGCTTGTTGCTGTCGTCTCTGAATGTCTCCAGAGTACAGCTCAGGACCCGGACCTGCTCCTGGACCATCACACCTTCCGTCTGAAGGCCCACGTCCTCCCCTGATGTCTGTGCAGCATCCAGCACCCCCTCCCCAGCAGACCGCCTCTCTGTCCAGTCCGCCAGCTGCCGCCCAGTCAGCAGGGGACGCCCCACGCTACGAGCCGAAGAGGTTCACGCTGACGTACGACTCTCGCACTGACAAACCGCTGAGCGCTGCTGTCGTCTCCTCGGGGGCCGAGTACGTCAGCCGACCGGCAGAGACCGAGGATGTGATGCTCTCTGGGAACACAGGCTCAGGTTTGCCAGCCTATAGTCCCGTCTACGGCACTGACCCCCCAGCTCCTGTGTGGTACGCTGGAGAAGCTGCCGCTGTGGGCTTCAGTGACGGACCTGCTCCTCACACCGACCCCTGGAGCTTCTACGCTAACGCTCCCGCTCCCGCCGAAGATCCGTTCAGCGCCGGCTACGTTGGCTGGTACGAGGTTCCTGAAGGAGCCGTGGCCTCTCCAGGCCTCTCAGCAGGTGAAGCTGCTTCAGCCTGGACCAACTATGAGCCGAGCGACTGGACGCCCTCTGCTGGTTGGTGGGACTCTGCTGAAGAGGGGCCCCAGATGTCCAGCGAGATGCCCCCTCTGCCACCTTCGTCCTACATCATCCAGTCCAGAAACGGCTACCAGCGAGCACGAGAGCGTCTCTCCCGCATGACCTACTCCCCTGAGGTCCCTCAAGCACCAGCCTTCCTGTCCAACGTGGCCAGAGGTCCCAGCAGGTCTCCAGCAGTGAGTGGAGCCAAAGGCCAGCAGGTCCAATGAGGTGAAACCTCACTGGATTATCAACGTCTCTCCCTGTTTCAGATTGAAATGAAGCTTCACTTCATCTGATCAATAAAATGTGTTAGAACTTCTTCAGCGTTGTCTCACTTTGGTCCACAACTTCAAACAGTTCCTGGCTACCGCCCTCTACAGGTCAAATCAGCCATTGGCACAGGTCCCATTTGCAGCTGAGGAACTTCAGAGAATGTTCTGATCACCGAACCTGCATGAGTTCTGGTTCAGGTCATCAAACTGGTAGTAGCTCTGAAGAGTTCTCAACGTGTATGAACGTTTAGGTCACGTTAATATCTGATCATCTGACAATGAACCTGTCAGTGATAGTCTGACATCTGCTTCCGTTTTCTCCAGAAGAACACAGACCAGAGTGCTGCAGGTTCATAAGCAAAGATTGTGTGGTGAGACAGAGAAAACAGCTGCATCAAAGAACTCTTCTCCAGCTTTGAAGCAGACACCACGTAATTTTCCTCTCTAATGGCACGGCTGATTGCTGGAGTGGACATCTGCTCGCATCAGACTGTCGAGTGCCTCTTGTGGCATCAGCAGAGGACGTGAGACGTTCAAGGTCCCTCTTGTACAGCAGCTTTCTGCCGAGATGTCCTTCAAACTCCTCCACTTCACCTGCCACGTCGCCTCACAACACAAATGTGTCTGTAAATGTTGAGACACTTTAAACGAATGAGAAACATTTGTCCACATGTCGTAGGAGCTGTGACTTTTATGACTTTTTTTTTCTAAGTCAACGCCGGTGCTCAACGGAGTCTTAATAAAGGTCGTGTGCATGAATCTGTGAGCGCTGGAGTTCAAAAGAAGACAGTCAATGTTCAAGGGGGCAAAGGTGAAGCTGAAAGAGCGATGGATGAACGGAGGATGATCACTGAGCCTGGTCTTATCCAATCAACACACAGCTTGAGTGTGTGTGTGTGTGTGTGTCTTCAATCAGCAGCTCTGCAATCAGACAACACTATGTCTTAAAAAGTGGAATAATTCCAGCCGGCACAGGTCTTCACACCGACATCTCTCTAACACACACCTAATATTCATTTTGGGTCTGATTATCACAATCATCCACATTTATCACCGTCCTTGTGTGTCAACCAGCCAGCAGCCTATTTGTTTGAATTATACCAGTAAAAAACTGGACTACTGTCAGTATTCTTCAGGTCAACGAAAAGACAAACTAAATAACGGATTAGTTTACCTCCTGTCAGACTGTCTACAACTTGAACATGAAGTTGTGTTTCACCAAAACCATTGCTCATAATTTATTATCACATACGTTTCGAGACACATCAAGTATGCCCGCAACTACCTGAAGTCCTCCAAAATGATTCCAGCGACTCGATGACTCACATAATATCACGAGATGAAACGTGACTTCCCCTATAAATAAACATGGCGGTGGCCTGTCGTCATCCGCCGTTTTCAGTGTAAAGGAAGTGAAGAAATCACGATGTTGAAATAGTATGAAATAAATATGATTGAAGCAAATTGGAACAGGTGATACATACAAATATGATAATTCACGAACAGAACATTTACGACTGGATGTGTGTTGATGAAGTTGTGTAGTTTGTCCGCTAGATGGAGCTCATTATCCGCCACATCTCCTGCTTACGTCATTACACAGGCGTGTGTGTGTTGTGTTTCTGGTGTGGACGATGGATGAAATGACGTAGACATAACCGGTGGAGTTTTGATTATGGAACACAATGATTTCAAATGTTCATGGGATCATTGAAAATGGGTTTTATTTAAAGTGACGCATCAAGAGTTAGAGAAGATCAGTAAATAAACTTCACATTTAATAATAATAATACAATATGTTTCTTTTATAAAAAGTTATTTACATGTGTGTTTTGTTATCAGAGTTGCGAGGATGATGATGATGATGATCTTCTTAACGAGTCCTGATCATCATTTGTCTTCACTACCTCTATCAGCACTGATGGACTTCAGCTCCTGCTCAGTTGTGGCCTGAGATCCTGACGAGGATGCTACGTTCTTGCCGTGGTCGCCGTCCTGACCACAGCGCAGGAAATGAGGCAACGAGTTGCAGAGCGCCTTCCTGAACATGGAGCTGGAGAAGACGTAGATGATGGGGTCCAGGGCCGAGTTCAGGAAGTTCAGCCCCAGAGACACGATGTTGAGCTGTGTGAAGGTGTAGAAGGCGCTGCATTCCCCCGGCCAGTACGAGCGGATCGCCCAGATCCCGATCGTGGTCACCGTGGTGGGTAAGAAGCAAACCATGAACACCGTGACGATGGCGGCGCACATTCTCATGGCCTTGCGGATCTTGTCCGACTTTCCCATCTGCCGCTTCTTCAGGAACCTGGAGATCCGGATGGAGCAGAACAGCAGCATGATCAACGGGACGATGAACTCCAGCACCGTCAGGATACGATGCATCGCGACCAGGATGATGATGGCGCGCGACGCCTCTTTGTACGAGGTGAAGAAGAAGCACTGGGTGGTGTTGCCACTGCTCTTGATGTGGTTGTATGCCAGCATGGGAACTCGAGGGCTGATGACCAGCAGCCACACAAACACAGACACGAACGCAGCCTGTCTCTTGGTCATACGGTTGAAGCGATGGTGTGGATGGACGACCTGCGGCGAGAACACACAAACTCAGTTGAGGAAGAGGAAGCACAAGCTGGATCAACTGATGAGGCAGATGCTGAGACACCAGAATGCAGAAGACCTCACGTTGACCCTCCCACCTTAAAGTAACGGTAAATGGCCACCACTGTCATGAGCGCGATGCTGGCGGAGCGGTTGGAAAACATCAGGAAGAGGTTCATCCGGCACAGACCGTCTCCAAACACCCAGTGGCCCCTGAGCAGGGCGTCGATCCGCAGCGGCAGACTGACTAGTACCAGGAAGTCAGCGATAACCAGATTGAAGAGGAAGAGGTTGTTGGGGTTCCAGGACTTCAGTTTGAAGCAGAAGATGTGCAGGGCCACCAGGTTCCCCAGCAGCCCCAGTATGACGTCCACAGTGAGCACCGGCGGCAGGATCACACCCTCCAGCTGGATGCCCACCGGTGGGCAGCCGGCGCCTCTACCACCGGGCACCGCCGTTGTGAAGTTCTGTGAGGTCATCCTTCGTCCAAGCAGATGTTGATGTTCCAACTCAGAGGAAAAAAACTGAGTAAAATTCAGGGAAATGACCTACTTCCTTCTTCAGGAGAACAGAATCAATCAATCAATGTCCTAAGAAAGTAGAAAACTGAGATAGTTTGGAGCGTCACCAAACTCCACCAGAACAATGCTGTCGTCTCTGAAGCTGCTGCCTTCGCGTCAAGCCAGCTGGTTTCTCACCTGTCTGACGTACCGCAGACTTTCACTAAACAGAAGATCCAAAGCAAAAGACATTTGTCTGAGAATTTATTCCTCCAGGAGGGGGATGTTCCTGTGTTTGTCATCTTACATCACACTGGTAAGTTACAACACAGCAGGTGGTGAAATGACCAGAGGAAGTAAAAGTACACACATCTGAAATACACAGATACACACATATACATAAATAACAAGTTTCAGTAAAGTAAATTGAGTCACCTCATCTGTGAAGAAAATAGTTTAAAGCATTTTCACTTATACTTGTGATTTATTCTAATACAGTATGTTTTAACACGTTTTAATATTATATATAATATACTGTATATTTAATATTGTCAGACAGATAAAATGCTTCATCTGTAATTGTCTGTGTCTCGTCTTTGACCTCTGACTCTGCCGGACAAACTGTGACATGTTGAAATGCTTGAGGAAGTTTTGAAATCACAGAATAACTTTTGTGTTGTCGCTTTCCACAGCAGTCACAGCAGATTTTATTGTGTATTTTCTTCGTTCAAATGAAATACATGAGAATGTGATCATGTTTGATATTCCGAATAAAACTGTTGCTGCTCACACCACAAACACACATCGTAACTATTAGTAGAAGTTTTCTTTATTCTACTCAGCTAATCTAAAGAATAAGGCTAAATGATGTTAGCTAATGTCATTTGCTAACTTACCATTAAATATTTAGGCTATGTTTGTTTACATCATGTGACGTTAGCCATAACGGATGAATTATGCTATATATATTAATGTTTTGTAAACTGAAATTCACCATTATCTCTTTAACATTTCGTTTGGGTTAAACATTGTTGGAAACATTTGAGCAGTAAATATGACTGATTTTAATGTTATATAATATCATAATGATGGCAGTTTTGTTGCAGGTCAATAAACAAAGCATGTATTAACATTGCTAGCACTAGCATTAGCACTAGCATTAGCATTAGCAGTAAACTCTCCAATTTAAAAGTCAAATTTAGAGGCGCTTTATGGTAAACACAGATAAAAATGGATTGATGAGCTGTTGACGTGTGTGACACTGTCGGGAAACACTAATCACACTCTGAGTTCCTGCTTTTATCCACTTTCCTTGCTGTCGTGTTTACAGGTGATTTGTTATTTTTACAGTGGTGAGAAACTTAAGCTCTTTCGAGTGTTTTATTTTCTAATCTTTGAGCAGAATGTAGCTTATGGTGCCAGTCAGGAGTGTGTGAGTGTGTGTGTGTGTGTGTGTGTGTGTGTGTGTGTGTGTGTGTGTGAGAGAGAGAGAGAGAGAGAGAGAAGGAGAGCGACGGACGGACGGGTATCAGCGTGGATTAGTGTGTAAAGGTAAGTGTGTGTCTAACTGTCTCGGCGGATTTCCATCCCTCTCTTCTCTGTGGTCTCACACACACACACACACACACACACACACACACACACCGACCCCGTTTGAACCACCGCCACGTCTCATCACATCCTCTTCCTCTCTCTCTCATGGCGGCGTAACACTGGCATGTGTTTGTGTGTGAGAGTGTGTGTGTGATTGGTGGGTTTTGTCAGAGCGTTGTGCGATGCCATTTCTCCCTCGGGACTCTGAGCGATTCGATGGGCTGTCTCTTCTCTACTGGTAAGCTAATTCCTTCCTTGCTTCCTTCTGCCCTGCATCCTTCCTTGCTTCCTTTGCTCAGAGGAAAACTTGCCTCCTGAAGATGATTTTGTTTTTCCTCCTCCTCCATCTTTGTTTGCAGCCATGTGGGTCACAGATTTGTTTACCAGCAGACTTTTGATTCCCCTCCTTCCCTCTGACAGCTGTTCTACGGAGTCACACAGCCACATTCAGAATTGAAACATTCCAACCGTTCATCTTTGGAATGATTGTTGAAAGGTCATAACCATGGTGACAACTTCTGGAGAGGTCATTGATTCATCTTTTCATTGTTCATCACGTCGTCTTACTGTCACATTCAGTCTCTGACAGTCTTTGCATTAACCAGTGGTGATAATGATGTTCATGTGATTTCATCATCTGACTGTGGAGCTGAAGAAAAGATGGGCTGTTATGTGACGGCTGGTGGTTGCTTGACTTTGTTCAGCATGTTGATCAGTTCAACTGAGCAATGTGAGGACGTCACCTTTGGCCACCTTCAGTGTATGACAGGTGGCTGGCCATCTCTAGGTTGGCTAATGACTCAGCTGATTCACTGATGGCTGATCTTTTCCCATGGGAATCATTCATGATCCTGATTTACCTGAAGCTGCTGGGGCTTGTTGATTCCATTGACAATCTTCTTGTCTTGTGCTTCTTGTTCGGGGTTTTCATGGACGGAAACTGTTTGTCGTTCCACACAGCCTGTTTTTACATTGAATTGTGGACCGTGTCTCCTCCTGTGCGTCGCCCTGGCAGCAGCTTGCATGTGACGCTAATCACTTCCAGCAGGTAATACAGATTATCAGGAATTAAGTGATCAGTTTAAACGCTCCTTCATGTCGTTGGGTCGAAGGCTCGTCGTGTTCTCGGGAAGCTGCTGGAATTAATGACGAGTGTGTGTTTTACTGGCACAGCCCAAACGACATATATTACCGGTGTTAAGATTGAAATGAGTATGACACGCTCAAGACGGGACACAATCAGTTGTCCGAAAAGAAATATATTAACATTCAGGCTCCCAGAGGAAGAAATCAGATGACGTCCAATTGGAAAAAGAGTCGCAAGGGACGCTGGCGACGTAAAGAGCCAGGATGACAGTATGTAAACAAGGAACGTACGCATGATTGTCATGTTACCGTGGCAACACACTCAATTGTAACCACAGGGTTTTTTGTTCAACATAAAATGCACACATTTGACCTTGAAGTTCTTCAGTCACCCACCTCCAGTTCCCAGTAACATGGAATATGTCTGACCTCTGGTGGCAGAGCAGCGCCATGACTTTTAAATAACGTCCCATAGCAATAACAACCGCACAATAACAAAAGATAAAAAGAAAAAAACACAGATTCGCTGTATGATTCATTTACAACCACCAAGCATTCAGGATTCTTAGCTAGTCATCAGTGGCTCAAGTTAGCTAGTATGCTAGCTGACAAGTCTGTGTTATGTTGACAAAAACTTTCATGCATGGGAAGTGTGTCAGTACAGGGTGTGGCTGGTAACCATGGTTACCACTGAGAAGACACAATTATAAGGATTTTGATGTGCAACTTGTGCCTAGCAGCATTAGTATTGGTCTGTTAGCATGATGGGACTTACCGTAAAACGAATATGTTATCATCAGTTACCCCAGTTACATCTGGTTACATCCAGTTATTTCCTGTTACATCCTGTTACAGCTTGTTACATTCAGTTACATCCTGATACAACTTGTTACATCCAGTTACATCCAGTTATTTCCTGTTACATCCTGGTACATCCAGTTATTTCCTGTTACATCCTGTTACATCCAGTTATTTCCTGTTACATCCTGTTACATCCTTTTACATCCTGTTACAGCTTGTTACATTCAGTTACATCCTGATACAACTTGTTAGATTCAGTTACATCCTGTTACATCCAGTTATTTCCTGTTACATCCTGTTACTTTCAGGAACCTTCAGAACAGCTCCGTCTCTAATCTGGTCCAGTCAATCCACAGGCTGATCAGCTGTCAATCGTCGTTCTGTCATGTTCTATGAACGGTCTCATGTCTTAACATCAAGGTCGCGTCTCGTTTGCGGTTTGACAGATTTGATTAGAGCTGGTTTGTTGGAGGCTGAGGGGGGAGGGGGCGATGAAAATCCTGTGATGATTTCATTATTTCCTGGAGCGACAGTCAGACAAAGAGGCTTTGGACAACAGGATGCGTTGAACCTGCTGTGTGTCTGATGTCGACAGGATGATCATGGGCCCCCACGGCATCAACCGCTCCGTCCATCGGCTGGAGTTCTCCGACTGTAAGAAGGGCCTCGGTGAGCGTGCGCGCCTGCGTCTCTGTCCTCTGACGAACAAACGCTTGTTCTCTCTGACTCCCCCGAGCTGCTCTGCGTGTGTGCAGGTGTGAAAATAATCGGGGGCTACCGGGAGCTGACAGGTGAGGAGTTTGGCATCTACATCAAGCGGGTGATCGTCGGCGGGCTGGCGGCGCTCGATGGTCGGTACTTCATCGGTTTGGTGTTTGTTTTTGGTGTGTGCAGTCATTCATGATCCTCTCTCACCTGTTCCAGGACGGCTTAAGTCAGGTGACCTGATTCTGGATGTGAACAACATCAGTCTGATCGGGGTGACCAATGAGAGGTGAGCGTGACACGTGTCGAACGTCCTGCTGGGGGAGGGCAAACACTGCACGGTTCATGAAAGACGTGGGTATTTGAAACAGTATGAGGTTCGTCTGTTTCCAGCTTAGACATGCTGTTGCCATGGTTACACACAGATGCCAACACCTTTATGCCAGATGTGCACAGCTGTGTCCAGGCGGGGTGGTGGTTCACCTGTCGCTAGGAGTGTCAGAAGTCCCATCTGTGTGTCTCCTCACAGGGCCGTGGAGATCCTGAGGACAGCGTCGCTCTCCAATCACATGTCTCTGCTGGTCGCCAGGGACGATGAGTCCAGGTAAACGTGAAGACTTCAGATGTTGACGTTCCTCAGTCAATGAGACTGATGTTTCATGAGAACATGGTGGAGTTCAGGTTCTCTGAGCTCTGACGTGTGTTGTGTTCCGTGTGAGGAGTGAGCTGATGGAGGTAAAGCGACCTGGCAGTCTGCTGTCCTCTGTGCTTTACTGCGTCAGCCAGCCTCGTCAACACAAACACGCTCTGACACAACAGGGACGCCACTGTCCGTCCAGAGGACACGTGTCCCCGAGGAGACAGCGGCGGCATCAACCTGCTCACCGGGCCGACTGAAGGTCATCTGTTGAAGAAACACCATCAGCTGGTTTGTTGTGATGGGACGTCAACGAGAGCAGCCCCAACAGGGTCGCCCTCTACAGGCTGAAACAGGCTACTGCTCTGCTATAGCTGTCTGCAGGTCCTTCAGTAATTTGATGGTTCTTCAGGTATCCGATGGTTCTTCAGGTGTCTGTGGTGTAGGAGACTCTGGAGGGGTCTGGAGTCTTCTACTTCAAATCTTGTGCTGATCAAACTGGACGGCGATCACGTTCACCTCCGATGTCCGCAGATGTTTTCACACAATCTCTGATGACCGGTGGTTCACGGCGAGGACACAGTGGTGACGCAGCTTGTGTCCCCGCAGGTTCAGAGGATAAAAACAGAACGATCTAATCTGCTGCAGGTGTGTAGGTTCAGGTTCTTCTCGTCGTTTCAAGGACAAAAATCAAAAGTCATTTCTTCAACAAGGAGCTGAAGGCGACAACAGACTGTGAAGACACACGGATGTGTTTGTGTCCGTGACCTCTGACCCCTGCTGGATCCAGTTGAACAGATGAATGACGAATCACTAGCCTCAGGTCTCCTCTTCATCCATGCGAGGGAGACAAACGCTCACGGATCCGTCTACTCTTCTCAAACGGCTGCGCTCACGTTGTCATGGCAACCAGGATCCGGTTTCACCCCACACAGCAAATTTTAGTCAAACATTAAGTCAACATCAGAAAAAAATACACCATGTGAGTCAAAGAATGGGAAATATGTAAAAGATAAAACCGAAATGAAAATAGGACATAAGATCGAGAAGGAGTAAAACGTCCTGAAGGATGTTTGAGGACATTTAATCCGATTCTTGAAACGTTTGTGTCCTTCAGGAGGGAGTTCTACGAGCTGATGGAAAAGTATGGCTCCAATAACGTCGCAGCTTCAGGACGAATCTCTCCAACTCAGCTGCCAGCAGGTGGCGCTCACACACTTGTCGGTTTGCTTCTTTCACTCCATGTTCTCCCCCTTTTAATGACCGTGCCCCCTTCTTCCCCATTCTTCTCCTCATCTCCATCCAGGGAAGCTGACCGACACAGCCTCGTCCTCGTCCTCCTCTAGGTCGGAGAGCCCCCAGCTCCTCAGTCCCAAAGAGGGCGTCACCGCCTACGGCCACACACCCCCATACACCAGCAACCCCCCCTACACCGTCCACGTGCCAGCGCAGGCCTTCAGGTGACAGGCTCCTCCAGCGACAGGACTCCAGAGCCAGACACAATCAAGTCAAGGTTCTGGAGAGTTCCACAACCACCTTCATTCCATGAAGTTCTACAGTTTCTTCACTCGTCCACAAGAACGTCCATAAGTTTTTAGTAGACGTGTGATGTCAGCGTGACTCAAAGCGGCCGTTGAAGTGTGTTTTCTGTCTCTGTCGACAGTGACAGCGTCATTCAGTTGATCTGCATCGCCAAGGGAACAGGCCTGGGCCTCGTCATCAAGGGTGGAGCTAATCGTCCTGAAGGACCAATGGTGTTCATTCAGGAAATAGTGCCGGGAGGAGACTGCCACAAGGTTAGCGAGGGCTTTCACAGGAGCTGCTGGGATGGAGACATGGACATGGAAAGTCCCGACGGACGAGCTGGAAGACCAAAGTGAAACTTCAGAGTTTAGCCACCATTAGAAGTTCAGGACGTTCCCGAAATGTGCGTGATTGTTCTAACAGAAACTTTAGAAGTCCTGAAGTGCTGCAGGTGCAGATCGTCTCAGTTCTGGAGTTGCGTGTTAACTCCTCCTACCGTTCACAAGCCTCCACCACCTGATTCCTTCCTTCACCACATCTATGCAGATGACATTCTGTTCTGTACGATTTTTTCTGAGATCCTTTCTCATTTGGCCATTAAACACCAGAAGAAAGTCCTGCACACTGTTCACCTCACTTACAGCGAAGAACATTTTTGGTACAAAGACCTTCACTGAGACAGCTAATGCTAAATAAGTTTGCACTGGCAATTTTTTTCTTCAATACTTTGTTCATTTGTTATTATTATTATGATTATTATGATGATGATGATTAGGTCGACACCTGTCGACCTACAGGTGTGCACACAGGCCCAATAAACACCAACATCTGAACGCGTCTGTTGTCCTGGTCTGTTTGCAGGACGGAAGGCTTCAGGTCAGAGATCAGCTGGTGTCCATCAACAAAGAGTCTCTGATAGGAGTGACGTACGAGGAGGCCAGGAGCATCCTGACACGCACCAAACTCAGGTTCAAAGCTGCTGGTCCAAAGTCAGTGTGACGGCTGCTCTTCATAAACGTCCGTTGAATGTTTCGCTGCTGTGCGCCACAGACCGGATCCCACGGTGGAAGTGGCCTTCATCAGGTGGCGCTCGTCCTCCAGCTCCGGCAGCGGGTCTCACAGCCCCGGCTCAGCTGGATGTGGACCGCAGGTCAGGGTTCCAGGTCTGGGGGCTGGAGCTCTGCAGCCGGCGGTGGTCACCAAGATCACGTCCAGCCGAACCCCCGCGAGCGAGACGCTGCCATCGGTGAACATCAGCCAGGTGGGACAGACGCAGCTGCTCCGTTTACTCCGCTCATGTTATTTCCATAGGAGGTCTGTGCAGACCTGCCGCTACATTCGCATTAGCATACTGTGGAGTACCGTAATTATCTGACTGTTTGCGAAAACGTCCATCGGTTTACTAAAAGTTGAAGAGCCATGTTGCTGTCATTATGGTAATCCCATTCACACTGTTGCTGTAAACTGGTGAGTCATTACCGTAATGACACCAACTCAGATGTGAAGTGCATCTTCTCAACTTTCAGTGATATTTTCTGATGCAAAATGTCATATAATAACGGTACTCCAACATATGCTAGCGCCGATACCGATAGCGTCTGTGTTAAAAGGTTAAATTCTGCAGCTTGATGAAAAGATCAAATGAAAGTTAGTGACACAAAACTCAATAGGTTACCGAGGCAACGGGAGCTCGTTTCCACTCATTTGTGTGTAACGACGAATACAAACATTCATTCATCTGTCATCTGTCTGATGAACGGTTGCAGGTGCGAATGACTCCAGTCAGACCTGAACAGACACGAGTCTCCTGCCTCCCTGAGGCCGACGCCGGTGCCGGTAAGAATCCACAGCCACATGTTTCCGTTGATGTCGGTTGTTTGAGCGCTCACACTCTGATCGATGCTGCGTCTGTCTCAGAGTCCGTCGGCCTTCAGAGGAGACGTTCGCTCAGCGCCAGCTGTCGCATCAAACTGGAGCGACTGGAGCAGGCGAGTGGCTGGAGATGGGTGTTGTGCTGCTTCTTTCCCCAGCGAGAACTGATCAGTGAACGTTTGTGTGGCAGAGCGGCGGCGGTGGCGGACGCTAACGTTACTGTGGTTCTCCAAGCGCAGTTAGAACGTGAAACAGTTGATCCGCAGAGAGAAGGTAGTTTTTGTCATGAATTAGCTTTGGGCTGTTTCCACCAAATATTGGCACTCACCCTTTGACA
The DNA here is from genome assembly GCA_901007665.1 of Aeoliscus strigatus. Lineage (NCBI taxonomy): Eukaryota > Metazoa > Chordata > Actinopteri > Syngnathiformes > Centriscidae > Aeoliscus > Aeoliscus strigatus. The sequence continues at coordinate 78,108 of CAAKHB010000645.1, forward strand.
CCAATGGTCTCCCTGAGGCAATAGGGACTTCAATGGGCTAGCATACTTTGAAGTACCGTAATTACGTGACTATTTACGCATCAGAGATCATTGAATGGTGACTGGAAGCTGAGAGGTTCCTCTACCGGGTGTGAAGAAGGAGCTGGGAGAAGGAGAAAACATCCATCGGTTCCTAAACGTTGAGAACAGCCATGTTGCTGTCATTACGGTAATCGAAATTCACTCTGTTGCTGGAAGCCAGTGAGTCATTACCGTAATGACAGCGACTTGGATGTGAGGTGCAACTTCGTCACTTTTCAGGAACCAATGGACATTTTCTCTTTCTAGCTCCTTCTTCACACCAGGTAGAGGAAACGAGTTACACTTCTCAGCCTTCAGGATTGGACATTTTCTGGTAATTACGGTATTCCAAATTATGCTAGCGCGAATGTATTGGTAGTGATACTGTTGGTGTTAAAGCATTCGACAAAAACAAAGCGCGCCAATATCAAAGCCTGTGCTTTCTGTGTGTGTGTGTGTGTGCTAGCTGCTAGCGCTTCGCATCTTTTTGTGAAAACCTCAAAAGACACGCCCCTTTTTGCTGACCCGCTGACTTCCTCCTTTGTGCCTCATGAGTCCGTGGGACCAGCAGAGGGCGCCTGAGAGCCCAGTTCAGAGATTATCTGATTAAAGCGACGTCCAACTCGCTGCTCTTACTTTCTTTGAAATGACGTAACGTGATTTATTTCATTCATGTTTTGTGTTACTGCCCGTGAAGCCTTGTGCGGCTGCATGTCGGTCTGCGGCTCTGATCTGTGTGCAGGCGTCGATCAGGATCAGTATTGATCCATGTTCATTGATCCGTGTGTGTTTCAGGCCCTGGATCTGCTCGGGCTGAAGCCCACAGAGGCTCAGCGGCAGGCGCTCAGGACCCGGCTAACAGCTGATCCGGCGGGGACAGTGGCCTTCACAGGTAAGAACACCTGCTGCTTCCTGTTTGGATGTGATTCATTTGAACTCGTCTCTTCTTTGACTTCAAACATCTGAGAATCACAAATATGGGGAGTGACAAGTTATTTTTACATCTGTGATCTGCTAAGGGCTTCCAATCATGTCTTAAGAAGTTCTGTCTCAACCCCAACACTTTAAAGGTGTATTATGTAACATTTCTACCAACAAAATGTCTGTCAAGAGTTCAGCTGTACGTTTTGTGGAGTCGTTTTATTCTGTACATCTGATTCTGATTCTCATTCACAGACTTTGAGACTCTGACCCAGGAACTGTTCAGGCCTCAGCTGGAGGAGCTGGCCGTCACCCAGCCGGGGTCAAAGTTCACATCTGATGACCTGTCCAGTTTGCTGGAGTCCCCCACTAACCCACGGGTATGAGCCCGTCTTCATCAGCAAACAGGAAGGAAAAGCTCTCTGGAATCAGATCATGATTTAAGCATCTAAGCGTATTCCATCACAAGCCGCGACAACGATGGCGTTTGTCCCCGTGGGGGGTGCTGATGACCCACCGTCCAGCTGGTGAATGCAAAATGCTAAGTGATGCTAGCGTTCCTGTCAGAACGGTGTTCGTGGCTGTGATGCACTGGTACTCGTATCGACGTGGGCGGTCGTAATTGATCTGTTGGCGCTGTCTGGGGGGGATTGGCGTGTGAGCGCGAGGTAAAGATTGCATCCTCTGCCGGGGTCACGCAGGGTCAGAGCAACAATCGATGGCAGCCAGAGAGCGGCGAGCAGGAATGACATGGTGTCACACTCATCGGACGTGAATGCATCCGCTGCTGAAAATAGTCCCTGACTGATGCACCATTCCCCTGTTTGATTGATCTGTGTGTGTGTGTGTGCGTGTGTGCAGCCATCGCTGTCGGACTCAGACGACCTGGACGAGATGGAGCGGCTGAGGAAGGAGCACATCGAGGCTCTGAGGGAGATCAAGAAGCTGCAGGTAAAAAGGCTCCATGTCTTCTTCTCTGTGTCAGTGTTACAGCGCCACGCACAGGTCTGGAGGACGTACTGCAGCGTTTGCACTGGTTTCCGTTGACCCACACATTTCTGGAGACAAAAAACGATCGGTTCTGTCTCGGTGTTGACGTGGACTATATGTCCACCTGCTCCTGCACACCTGACTGTCGTCGAGCAGCTCCTTCTCACGTTCCTGCACAGGATCTGTGACTGACGTTGTGTCTTTCTCCTCAGGAGCAGCTGGTGGAGTCGCAGAGGGTTCACCACCAGATGGAGGACGAGCTCAGTAAGGTCAAACAGGTCGGTGGAAGAACTCAAACTGACAGTAGGAACAGTGAACCGGTGTTAAACGGTGGGAGACAAAGCTGCGGCTCACTCACCTTCATGCCAGTCACTGTGTTCTATTGGTGCTCGTGGGAGCGTGTGTGTGGGTGCTTCTTTTAAAATAGATCAGCAGGTGGAGCTCTCCACACACCTCCACACACCTTCTCATCGGCAGCAGACTCAGGCGGAGGTGCAGGAGGCCCACGCAGCCGAGTGCGAGGCCCAAATAGTTCCTGTGTTTGTTGTTCACGGCTGAAGGGTCTCTGCCGCGCCCACTCGCTCTCCCGCTCCCGTTGCATAAACGGATCGATAGCAAACGAGCGGCTCCCAACGAGTCCAGATCTGTCCGCTGCGTCCCCCGTCTGAGGCAGACCGGCGCTCCGGTGGTGACGACGGGTGACGGACCGGCTCGGTGACTCTAATCTCTGAAGCCAGCGACGCTCTTTCATCTGGTTTTAATATTCACTTGTGTCGGAGCAGCGTTTATCCGCCGTCAGCGAACTCAAACGCGGTTATATAACCGACACACAGCTGCCGTCGCTGCGAGCGTTTGCTCTGGACTCGTAAGGACACAGGCCGGACCTGCTGTCGGACCTGCTGTGTTTGAGGAGAGACGGCTTGACGCGCCTCATTAGAGCCGGAGTTCAGACTAGTCAGGGGCCCCACAGGGCCCCGCAAGGCTGCAGCGGCAGGAGTGACATGCTGGGATCCATTAGTTACCCAACACACACACACACACACACACACACTATGATTTAACAAGTGTCTTGAACCGAATGAGCCAGAACATGGAGCAAAGAGCGAATAAAAACCCAAACTCCAGTTGATTCTCCTGATGATTTATGTGTCCTGGTCCTGTATCAGCTGCTGTTGGCTACAGCTGCAGTGATTCTCTTCTTCTAGCTGCTAACACTACCGGCTAGTAGTGGACAGTTTGATTTGGAATGTATGTGAGTTCCAAACCATTGATGCGGCTTTTTATTCTGATGAATGAATGAATGAATGAATGAATGAATGAATGACAGCGATGTGATTTGCCGTCAGATCCTGGTGACGTCTGCTAGCGCATTCCTAAGCTAACAGTGGTAGCATGTGTTTGCCAGTTGGTTTTTAGCACGGTAAATTTAAAACGTTTTTATCACAGCGTTGTAGAACGAGGATGAATGTGTGTTTCCATGGTTTCAGAGCCAAAGCGTTTTACTCTGAGCTGAAGCCGATGAGACCTCCGAGGGGAAACGAAACATTTTTGTGAATGTGATATTAGTGAAGGAAGTGACAGATGGTGTGTGTGTGTGTGTGTGTTTGTGTGTGTGTGTGTGGGCACAGCATGTGATTTCCGTGTGATATACAGAAATAAACAGGTCTTCCGTGAGCTTCATGTGTGTCCTCTCACTACATATGACAGCACCACAGGAGGACGGAGCAGACGCCAGAGTGGACTCACCCCAGAGCCTCGTTCCCGAGACGACGCTCCTCCTCACTCCTCCTCACACCTCATGTTTTCATTAACGTTCTGTTTGTGTGTGAGAAAGTGCCAGGTGTTTGTTTCAGGGCCTCTGACGGTTACGTAACTTCTCCTCTGACCACAACAGGTTTCTCCCTCGTGAACTGAGCAGGTTTTGTTTTACGTTGTATGTGTGTGTGTGTGTGTGTGTGTGTGCGTGCATGATTACGTAACAACTTCACCGAGCCAGTCAGGGGGCGGAGCTCTGAGCTGAGGAGGAAACCGTTAAAGCCTTGTAAGAATGTTTGGTGGTGTTTTTATAGTTGTTGTTCTGGACTGCTGATAGGTGTGTGTGTGTGTGTGTGTGTGTGTGTGTGTGTGTGTGTGCATCAGCACTGATGGTGGGTGGACTGTATGTACATGTAGGCTGGGTTATGTTTGTGTGTGTGTGTTCCAGTGGACGGGGGGAGGTGTGATGATGTCCGAGCAGGTGTCAGTGAATCAGTTTGTTCTCCGTCGATCTCAGATCAGCTAATTCAGACGTTTCAACTAAAATCTTCAGCTCTCGTCCAGCACGACGGCCGATGTCAAAGATCCTTAGATCCTCCAAGATGTTAACGAGAACAGATAAAAGCAGCAGTATCAGAGTAAATCACCATGGTAACACGTGTTCCTGCTTCTGGAACGTGCGTTTTGAGCGACGTTCGTTCAGCTTCGCTCCTGATGAGGAGGCCGATGGACGACATCTGTAACGTTCTCCGTCCTTCCGGCAGGAGGTGAAGCTGGGAGCGGAGGAGAGCCGGGCACTGAGGAGTCGGATCCAGCTGGCCGAGGCGGCTCAGAAGCAGGCGCGGGGGATGGAGATGGACTACGAGGAGGTGATTCACCTGCTGGAGGCCGAGATCGCCGAGCTGAAGACGCAGAGAGTCGAGCCGCCGCCCGGCAAAGTAACGGAGTCAAACGGACACATCACCTGTCACTTCAGCAGTCTTTGAGCGTGAACATGGCATTCGTTTGTTTCCCAGGACGAGAGCGAGGAGCTGAGGAAGCGGGTCGCCGTCCTGGAGTGTCAGCTGCGGAAGAGCGAAGCTGCAAAAAAAGGATTTGAGATTTCGACAGGAAAACTGCTCAGTTTCGTGGAGGTCAGCGAATCTTCTGTCGCTGAAAAAACAAAATGGGAAACAGTCTCACTGGAACATCAGCGGTCCAGATGTTTGGAGAGAAACGCTTGAACCAAACGATGCTCATTGTGTGTTTGTCTGTTTGTGCAGAACGTCGAAGAGTTCCTGCTCGAAGGTCTGGGACCAACAAAGAGCTTCAGGTACAAACGTCGTACACCTCGATCGTCCTCAGGAGAGAAAGCAGCTGACGTGAAAGGTTTCGTACGCTCTCATGTCGGGTGTGTTTGTCTGAGCGGAGGAGAGCAAACGAAACGACCTGCTGAAGCTGAGGGTTGAATAACGAGATGTGTGTCACATAATGAGGCGTCGTGCAGAGAGCCGAGGCTATTAGGCCCAGGGGGGCTGAGTGTGTGTGTGTGTGTGTCGACCTGCGCGGTGTGAGGTCACTGGTCTGTTATGTTTCTTCCTTCAACACACAGACACGTGTGTTCATGATTCATGGATTCAGATTCAGTCGATGAGTTCCAGCAGGTGTTTTAGGACCCCGAGAGCGGGCACAGGTCACAGGTCACAGGTTACATCACTTCCTGTTGGAAAAGACGTCGTTAGGCCATTGATCCGTGTCAGCAGCTTGTGTAAGCGGAAGCAGGTCAACTGCTTACGAGTCCGTCAGCGGGAAACCTGCTTTCAGGAGGGTCAGTGGGACATTCACTCACCCACCTGCTGACCATCAGCTGGAGACCAAACATCAGCTCCTGTTCTTTGACCTCCTTTCTGGAACATTCAGCTCCATCTTACTATTTTTCCTGTAAGGCTTTGTTTACCTGTCATGTTTCGGCAGTTTCAGGGTGTCACCTCAAATCAAATGTAATAAAGGAAACATAAAGTAAGACGACTCACAAAAAGAAAGTAAAATATTCACTTCTGTTTGAGCATCCATCCACCATCCATCCATCCACCATCCATCCATGCACCATCCATCCATCCATCATCGATCCATCCACCATCCATCATCCATCATCCACCATCCATCATCCACCATCCACCATCCACCATCCACCATCCACCATCCACCATCCATCATCCACCATCCATCATCCACCATCCACCATCCACCATCCACCATCCACCATCCACCATCCACCATCCACCATCCATCATCCACCATCCATCATCCACCATCCATCCATCCACCATCCATCCATCCACCATCCACCATCCATCATCCATCCACTATCCATCATCCATCCATCATCCATTCATCTCTCTGACTTGAAGCCTTCACCTCTTCACCTCAGTTTCCTTCGACACCACCCATGCTAAGCTAGCAGCTAGCAACTCCTGGTACCGTGGCGGTGCTGAACCCTCCGTCTGTGTTTCCAGCTCTGGAGACGTTCAAGTCAGCGCGGCAGCTCAGGGCCTCGCCCCGCGGTACAAGAAGAGCCCCTGGACGGCGGCCACGCTGGTCCAAGAGGCGAAGGAGCTGACGAGGACGGTGAGGGCCATCATGGAGGTCGACTGTAAGTGAGCTCCGCACCGGTCTGCATGTCCTCCTCCCGTGTGTGTGTGTGTGTGTGTATGTGTGCCGCCCTGCATGTGACTCCCAGCGGATGAAGCTGCCGACCTGTTGCTGTGAGTGACTGTCCTCCCTGTTTCAGCGCTGACCTTCTAGAGGACCCGACTGTCTCAGAGCGCAGGAGGTCGACAGCCCCACTCTTCCCCGACAGCTCCTCATCGCCTCCGTTCCTGCTCACAGTGGACTCGTGTCTTAACGCTGCATGCGACTCGGGTTTGGTTTCTGTGACGCGGCGCATTCGTTGCTCAAAGTGGCTTCGATCTAGTGTTTTAAGCGGCACGTGGAGCATGTCGGTGCAGAACATGCAACGAGCTGGTTAAACCGCTGTGAAGCTGAAGGTCTACAAGAACGTTTGAGAGTTTTGCCCGTCTTCTTGTCACCATGCTGATGATGAGTGCTGGCACCAAAACCTTCTGCTTCGTCTACTAAATCAGCTTTGACCACTTTTAGTTCACAGGACATAAAGATAAGATTAAGCTTTAATGTGTAATTTACATTTCAAATCCAGACATTACATTTCAACTCCTAAAACAGATATTTTAGGAGTTGGTGAAGAACAAAACTGTTCTCAACAACATAGAATCGGTGTTGTAACATTCATCACACCGACATCGTTGTGTGTAACAATGTCGGTGTGATGAATGTTACAACACCGATTCGATGTTGTTGAGGGCCGAAGCATCAAAGTTTGCTTTCTTTTGAAACCCACAACTTTGTTGTCATCTAGCAGCTGGGGCAGGTCCCCCGTGCCAAACTGAGGACGAAACGGTCAAAACTCCTGAAACGTTGGCGCAGTCCTTCTCACATTTCACCCAACCTCTGTCTCTGTAGAGTCAATAAATATCTACATAGCCACATGAAAACCATCACCACAGTAGGTCTCTGTGTTTCTGGACATTTACAACAGCTTCTGTGTTTTCTGAACACTCGTGTTTGTGACGTAGATTAGCTGCTGAGACAAAACGCACGTTACAAAGTCACACGTAGAACTCCGAAGAAAACAGAAGGACACATGTTGATATGTGAAGGCGCTGCGGTGATTCCTGAGCAGCTCAGACGTGGTCATCACGTCTGAATGTGCTTGGTGGTTTCGCGTTGACAAACCACCATCGTATGTGGTACGATCACATAGAGATTTTCTCCATAAAATGCACCGGGCCAATTTTTTTTCTGCAACAGCCTTATGTTTTAACAGTAAATGTGAAGTATATACTGTACTAATGTCGACAACAGAGGGAAGGAAAACCTCTCAGACAACTCAGAGGGAAAAGTGAGGGCAGTTGTTGAGGAACAGTTTCTGTGGGTTCGTAATCTTGACACAGTCACCTAGTTCTCCTCCATGGAGGGGGTCTGCAGAGGATGTGGGCACAGTTATATAATTAACAGCCGTGATTCCAGGTCACAGACGCCCCCCCCCCCGACACACACACACACACTCCTAATGTCCTGTAAGACACAATAAATATCCAGAAGTAGGTCAGATCAATCCAGCAGTTATTCTCTCCATCACCTGTGTCTTGTTTCCATAATGGCTGCTGTTGCCTGGTTACCAGCACTACACTCTCTCTCTCTCACACACACACACACACACACACACACTCTTTCTCTCTCTCTCTCTCTCTTTATATAAAGTCCAAACCTTCTGTAATCACCCGTTTTCACCCGTTTTTGTTACATGAAACCGAGTTTTCACTTTAAAATTCATGGATTTATCCTCAACAGGAGAACGGGTCCTTAACATCCAGGGAGTCACGGTTGTGTAAACTCATTTACCTCCATGCACACACACACACACACACACACACACACATACCTCAGATGGAGTAATTTCAGAAACCGTTACCATAACAACCGTGTTTTTTGAAGAAAGACACTCACCGACGTGTCCATGACTTACAAAGGCTTCAACGGCGACGTGTCGACTGACTCATGGCCGCCGCTCATGGAGAGAAGCAGTTTGTGACCTAAATGTTTTTTGGCCTTTAGAGACACTACAAGCTTCCAACCAAAGAGAAGTTCATTGACTGTGGAGGCAGACGACGTCAGGACAGACAAAGAGAACGTGTTATTTAATGATCCGAGTTAAGGGGTTCGCACGGACAGAATCAGTCGATCTGAGTCCAAAGGGTTCGATTGGTCAGAGTTGGTTTTTTTGCGTTTTTGGTCTGGAGAAGATGAAATGAATGGATCTCTTCCATGGTTTTATGATTTGAGTCAGGTTGTTTTTCCCCCCAAATGAGCTGGAAAGAAGTTTATTTTTGTAAGAAATGCAGTAGGAAGTATGTGAGCGTGTGCATGAATGTGTGTGTGTGTGAGGTGGAGCGACAAATGTGACAGAATCAGAAGTTTGAATTTGACTGTCAACAACATTCATCTCAATAAAGTTTTCTTCTGCCCAAAGACAAAACAACCTCAGTGTGTCTCGTCGTATCTGTACAGTTTGTTTGTCTTTTACCCCACGTGTGTCTCGTCGTGTCCGGTGTCATGTCTCAGCATGTCCAGTCGCATGTTGTCACGTCACGTCGCGGCGGCGCCCCATCCTGGTTGACAGCTTGAAATCCGGTCCGTGAAATCAATCGCAGCACTTCACAGGTTTTTATTCAGAGCGACACAAAGCGGCGGATCGTGTGTCCGCATGTGGGTGAGAAACACATTGTACGTTAAATGACTGCGTGCACACAGGGTGAGTTCATGAGTCCTGTGGGACACCACGGAAGAAGAAGAAGTGACATGTTACTGACGTGCAGCTGTCACCGTATCTGACTGACAAGTATTTTAACTTGGTCGAGTCTCGTCACCTCTGCTGTAGAGTGTTTGAGTGTAGTCTTTGCGCTTTTATTGTGAAATCCAGCCAGCTTCCTCCGGTCAGGTGATTAGTTCTGACTTCGTCGGCTCATTTGTGTGTAGCTGTAGGGTCGTCACCATGGAGAATAAGCAATCTAAGGAGGGTCAGAGGTCGCGCCAGCACTCCGTCGCTGATCCGTCGCTCCATCACAATCCTTCTTTTCTCCCGACGTGTGAAATGTTCGGTCTCAGTTTACGAGCGGACGTCCGCAGGGCAGCGTGTGAAACTTTGCTCCATTTGTTCTGTGACTCGGGGTGAACGTACAATCAGAGGAGGCGTCAGTGGAAAAGTACAGGAAAGCACAGCACGGTCCTTCAGGGAGGAGGGAATCGTATCGTCCTCGCCGGCGTGATCGTGTCTGGGTGACGCTGCCTCTCTCCCTGCAGGTCTTCCTTACGGCTGGGAGGAGGCCTACACCGCAGACGGGGTGAAGTACTACATCAGGTGAGCGTTTTAGCCGGAGGCCTCTGTCAGCCACGTCTGCTAACGTGTCTCTGCTCTGACCCGCGACAGTCACGTGACCCAGACGACCTCATGGACGCCCCCTGTGGCTGCCGTCACCGCGGCGACGCCTCCAGACAGCTCGGAAACGGAGCCGAGACCCAGCCCGTCCATCCAGACGGACATGTAGGACGTTGGTGTTGCTATAGAAACCAGCCTGGACACGTGCATACGCTCACTGAGAAGTTAAAGCACGAGTGAAGGTTCCGTGTGATGAGACAAACACAAGTAGAATGAAACATGAATAAAAGTCAGCGAATCTGATCTGACGTTTTGTATGTTTGTGAAGCTCCGTCCGATAAGAACGTGTGGCTGACAGCAAACACTAGGGGGCGGTCACATCTTTGTGTTTGCCCTGAGACAAGAACAGGAAGTGAACGATGTAAGAACGGGACTGATTCTGTTCATTCAGTCAAAGTCATCCGAAACAAGTCAGCTGATGATGTCATCAAGGGAATCGTGTGTGTGTGTGTGTGTGTGTGTGTGTGAGCCTGCAGCTCCCAAGTATTGATTCCTCTCGTCGCTGCTAAAAATATCTGCAGCACTTGGAAACAAAAATGACTTCACGTCGACAGCAGGTGAACGACTCTTTTTGCAGTGGAAACATCCGAGACGACGAACGTTCAAATCATCCTGAAGATGATCGTTAATCTGTGTCAAGTCTCGTCTCCAACGTGTTCTAGTTTTTTCTTCTTCCTGTAGTCGGTCACCTCGCACCTGCTCGCTCCCACAAACAGTCTCACGCGCTCGCCAGCCTCACACAAGGGGGTCAAAGGTCAATGTGAGCTGTGTGACACAGCTGAATCTCTGCGGAAGAATCTGCAAGCGCTCGGGATCAGACCAGATGTTTGTGTCAAACCGACGAGCGACGTTGCGGTGACGGAACGTTCTTCGAGGACCTAAAGCTGTCACAGCGCCGTGGCAACGCAGTCGCTAAGGATGTCTAAGGGATGATTGGTGACGTCCGTCCCCACCGTGTCTCCTGTCTCATGCATTCATTGTGTATACTTGTATGTTTTCTTTGTGTTTCTGTGTTCGTAGTATTTCCAGTGATAGATAAAATATGTGTAATGTTCCTTTAGAGTAGGTTCATGTCAGAACTTGGTCGAAGTCAATGTTCCCACTGTCTCTCCTTCTGTCAGTTCCTCTCCTCTTTCCTTCCCTCCGTCCTTCTTCCCTGTCGTTTCTCTCCTCTCTGCTGATTTCTTTCCTCACCTGTTCCCTTCCCTCCTTTCCTCCTTCCCTCTCTTCTGACAGCTGTGTGCGTGTGTGCGCTGCAGCTCCTCATTGGTTAAAAGTAGGTCAACACCCGCCCATGTGACCCAGCACTATTGCGTGTGCATGTGTGTGCGTCAAGTAGATACTGATAATTTAATGTCAATAAATATCATGTATATAAATAAATATTCACAGTTTGATTTCATGTGATCACTCACATGATTGTGACTGATTTCATATTCGTACAAGTTCTTCCGGTCACCGACAAGTCTTTGTCAGCCCGCTAACACTCATGCATTCATCCATTCATTCATTCATTGGAAACGAACTGAAACACGAAGAAAAGTGAGTCTCAGCTGAACGAGTCAGACTCGACTGGAAGATTCATTGGAAAGATCCGTTCATTCGGAGCTGAGAGCACCCCCCCCATCTCTCTCTCTCTCTCTCTCTCTCTCTCTCTCTCTCTCTCTCTCTCTCTCTCTCTCTCTCTCTCTCTCACTCACACACACACGCATACGGTCGGTGTTCGGTGCGTGTCGTGTCCTGTCCATGTGAGCTCCACGCGCGGACAGACACACAC